>CAUYRH010128153.1:0-58847 GCA_963574655.1 Perodicticus potto | reverse complement strand
TTCTTTGATGTGTTATGTGCCTGTGCAGCTTGAGCATAGACTTGGAATTTCTGATGAACAATACACAGAATTAGGACAATCCCTTCTCAACGCTCATCTTGCCGATATCTCCTCTATTCTCCAGCTCTCAAGACTCACTTTACCTATTCTTGTTTCTCCAACCAGAAAGAAATGTTTTTCTTAGGGCTTATCTGCTATTGACCATTTTCACATACCTGGGTCTGACTTTGGGGAGAAGAGTCAGGAAAAAACTCTTCAGAACACAGGTTATCTGACCTTAGAGACAGGTCTTTCTTTGGGGGTATTTGCTGCCCACACCTCTGCATTGCTACCACAATATTGTAGTGATATAGGCTGGCCTCTGGGGACAGCCAGGATAGAATTAAAAAAAAAAAAAAACAGAAAAAATGTACATCTGACTCATAAGGGGCCCATACTCTGGTTCCCAGGGAACTCTCTTCTGTCTAGAGAGTATTTCCAAAACTATGTGCTATCCACATCTACTGTGCAGTTTTATTTGGGGGTCAAAATTGGGTATAGAGATGTACATTAGAAAACAACAATAACACAACCCCACTTTCTTAGTAGTTATTCTAGATCAATTTCATGTGATTCTCCAAATTCTGACTTCTTTCCCCAACTTGTAAGATCTCACTTTTCTGAGATTTTCTATAGTTGCTTTCGCTATTCTGCCGTAGATTCCCTTCACAATCAACAGGAGAGAGAAAACGCTATGGGCTTGCTCTCTCTTGACTGGGAGGAATCAGAAGCTAATGTCCCAGGAAGGGAAATCACTTGTCTGAGGGTACTTCCCAGAGTCATACTTGCATGTGCAGCTATTAGGTGGCCCAAGTGTTGTCATTTGTTGCAAGGTGCCTGTGTTTACATGTCTGTAGGACTGAGCTGTCAGCAGGGGTGTTAGTCTCTTCCACAGGCCTCTTCTGTAGGAAGCCTCAGTTCCCTCACATAATGGCTGCAGGGTTCTAAGAGTTCAGACTCCCCTGTAAGTGCTTAATGAGCTTCTCTTGTGTCAATTTAGCTTATTGTCATTAGCTAGAGAAATTCAAATTGGCAAGCCTGAAGTTAACCTGACGGAGGAAGATGGCGAGTGATCCCCATAAGGTATGGATTTTAGGAAACATACTTTATTGAAGTCCATTTATGTAATAAGGTCCCGTAGTGATTTCTGAACTTAGGTCTGCCTGATTCCAATAAAAAGCCCTTTCCACGGCAAATAAAGTTGATGTTGTATCACTTAAAGCTTTCTTTCTTAAAGCTGCATCAGTATGATGACAATTTAAAACACATACACCCACAAGAAAAATTTACACACACACACACACACACACACACACACACGTTTCACAAATGCAATCATGGGCATGTGCAAAAACAGATAGCCAAGGTTAAAAATCAAGGAAAACCGCAATGATGGGATATGTCAACAATACATATTGAAAGAGTTCCCATTTTGACCAAAGCTGAAATAATCTGGGCAGCAAAATAAATAAATGAGTATTAGATTATAGCCATACTGGGTCCACACTGATATAAATAAATAAATGATAATGAAGAGATAAATCTTCTGGGCAGAAAAATAATAAATAACTTATGTAGACACTCTGACTTTTTAAGAGGTGGTACATAAGTCTCAACTGTGCTTAGTGACTTTCTTCCAAAGAGGACAGTAGGGGAAGAGGTGGAGGAATAGGAGAGAAATCTGCAAAGAATAACCATGACCACAGATCAAGGTCAACATCAACAGTAATAAAGTGAGTCACATTAATAGTGTGTATTCCTGACCTGATACATTGAAAATGGCACTTCGTCCTTGTGTTTGTCCCTCTCCAAAACCCATAAGCCCAGAGAACCATGAGAAAAATATCACACAAATTCCAGTTGAGCAACATTGGAAAGTAGCTGACAAATACTCCATAGACTCTCAAGATCATGAGAATTAAGGAAAGCCTGAGAAACTGACATAGCCAAGAAGAGCTTAAAAGAGCTTAAGAGAATGAATGAAATAGGATATCCTGGGTGGGGCACCTGACGAAAAAAGGGGCTTTCAGTAACAACTAACTAGAACTTGAATTGATGACCATATTTCAATATTGATTCATTAATTGTAGGCCATACTCACGTAAGGTATTAACTGGATGAGGGCAATTTAGAATTCTATACAAGATTTGCAATTTTTCTGTAAATCTAAAATTGTTGTGAAAAATAAAGTTAATCAAAATTAAGAGCAAAAATCAGATTAGAAATATTTCAATATATATACAAAGAGATGATATTTTAAACATTAAAAGCTATTAAGCATACTGATTAAAAATACATAGATCAAAAACAAAACTAAATTAAATTAAAAAACACCATAGGACTCCAATACGCTATGGACAAGGAATATGAACCAATAATTTATAATTAAAAATAAGCATAAGTAGACACATGACAAGCAAACTTCAATATTAATAATCAAGATGCTAATCACTGGCTCGGCACTGGTAGCACAGTGGTTACAGCGCCAGCCACATACACTGAGTGTGGCGGGTTTGAATCCAGCCCAGGCCAGCAAGCAACAATGACAACTGCAACAGAAAAATAGCCAGGCATTGTGGCAGGTGCCTGTAGCCCCAGCTACTTAGGAGGCTGAGGCAGGAGAATCGCTTAAGCCCAGAAGTTTGAGATTGCTGTGAGCTGTAACACTCTACCAAGGGCAACAAAGTGAGACTCTGTCTAAAAAAAGGAAAAAAAAGGGCGGCACCTGTAGCTCAGCAAGTGGGATGCCGGCCCCGTATACCTTGGGTGGTGGGTTCAAACCCGGCCCTGGAGGAAATGCAACAAAAAAATAGCTGGGTGTTGTGGCGGGCGCCTGTGGTCCCAACTACTCAGGAGGCTGAGGCAAGAGAATCGCCTAAGCTCAGGAACTGGAGGTTGCTATGAGCTGTGTGACACCATGGCACTCAACTGAGGGCGATAAAGTGAGACTCTGTCTCTACAAAAACCAAACCAAACCAAACAAAAAAAACTAATCACTTTAATCTTTTACAACCTAAAACTATTTTTAAAATGACAATATCCTGTGTGATTTAGAAACCTTGCTAGTGGTGGCAAACCAGTTACACCCACTTGCAGATTAATTTGAAATACAATTATATAAATATATTGATCATTTTATTCACATTAGTATCATTTCTACTAATCTTCTTTTGGACATTAATATGTGTGTAACATATTTGCCATAGAAAGGTAATCATAATAAAATTATTTATGAATGTACACACTTAGAAACTGCTTAAATGCTCAGCAATAGGGGAGTGGTTAATCAGTCCTTGGTTTATTTTTGAAATCTTACAAAGTAATTAAATTGATATTTAAATACATAATGTGATAACATAAAAAATTCTGCATAAAAAAATGCTAAGAGAAAGGGGGAAATGTAAAAGGCATCAATAGTATCCTAGCCCTTACACTAAAAAAGTCATTGAGGTAGAAGATACCGAAAGAAAATAATGTCATTACTTGCAACAGCTTTATTTGCACTTTGGATCTAGTCACTGCTATTTTTCTTAAACTCTTTTCTAAATTTCATTTTACCTACAAGGCTTTTATTTGGCAACAACCACCAAAAAAGATTAAAAAGAAGATGAAGAAGAAAAATTTCCATTTTCTGGAATAGCAAAATTTGTCATATTTGGCAGGTGGGACCTTAAATTATGGCTTCCATTTACTTATAGTATTCCTTTTTCCCTTCTCTAATTGAGTATCTATAAATATTATTTATAAGAACAAACATGTGAAGAATTGGTATGTTTAACGTATCCTCTAGACCAAATTTGTACAAGGGGAAAATTTTATAGAAGGGAAAAGAGATGACCCTTTGTATGGATCAATTTGAGATTCTCTTGGCTTCTCTGCAGATCAGCATGAACACACATAGCAGATAGAGAGCTCTTAGGGGGGGCCCATAAAAAATCTTTAAAAATTTCTTTAAATTTGTCTTTTTTAGAAGTTCTTACGATGTTTTGCAATTCTCTCTTGACAGTTTTTTCTGTTTATTTATACAATTTCATGTTATAAATTGATGTTTTTTCCTTGTAAGAGTGTTTTTGCAATTTAGTAAATGGTACAGTATTCTCCAATTGTTTCTTGAATCTAAATATTGCCTCACAACAAGATCTTGCTCTTTACAGGTACCTGCAGATTGATGGATGGGTTGATTGATTAGTTCTTTCCCAGTCTGAAGGCAAAGGGCTGGCGCAGAGGCTCCTGGGAGAGCCCTGCAGCTCTAAGGGTTGAGAGCGACGCCAATCTTGCCGCTGTCAGCCGGCATCACCAACCAATGTTATCTCTCTGCAAGACATCAGTTGTCGCAGGAGCCCAGGCAGCAGCAGACAGAAGCAGCTGATAATTCTCCACCCCTTCTTCCTGATAAGGTTTTCTAGGCCCCCAGAAACTTCACACACACAGAGTAGTTTGTCTACATAGAAGAGGAAACTATTTGGAACAATCCACAATCTGTCCTGTGGTCCTAATTATTTGAGTCCAGATTTAAATCATTTTAGGGAATGAGGGAGACCTTCGGGTCCAGCAGACCCCTGGGTCCAATAGCCCAAGCACAGAGTCCTGGCAAGAGGATCCAATTCTGATTTATTGTAGAGACTGAGTCAGTTTCTTAAAGATCCGAATTTGTCAAATAAGAATAATCATGACATTTTTTGCATAAAGTTGCTCTAAAGATTTAATGCACGTCTTTTAAAACATTTTAAAAGAAACATCTATACAGATTTCTTAAGAAAGTATCTAGCAAATAATAAATGCTTTAAAAATATGAGCCATTCTTTAGGCAGAAGTGCAGTGTTGGCCTTGATGAAAATAGATGTGCCTTTTCAGAACTTGAGGAAATTGCCGTGGCGTACAGACTAAATTCAGAGAGACAATACTTACCTTCTAGTCATTTAAAAAAAAATGGATATTTATTTTCTTATCTTGCTTATAGAAGGAGAATGAACAAAAGAAAAAAGGTAAAAAGAAATTATTGGATAAACATTCTTTACCTAACAGCTGGAATCATCTTAAAAATAAATAAATTGAGAAATGTCAGTTTTCTGCAAAGAAACATCTAAAACGCTTAGCAGAGATCGTATAGGGTCTTCACCCCTGTCTACCTTTCTAAGGGCTAAAGAAGCTCCAGCCAGGTTGAACGGACCCTCTGACCTTCCCGTGAGCTCTGCCCCCTCCTGCCTGGAGGCCTTTGTTCAGGCTACTCTTCCCTGGAGAGCCCTGTCCTAGTCAATTTGACTGCTGGATTCCTTCTCATTCTTCAGATTTCCTTTAAATGTCACTGCGTCTAGAGGCCATCCTGACCCTGCAGCCTAATTTATGTCCTGTTCTGATATTTTCTTTTATGGAACACTGTTATTTTCCTCCTCTTCACTTAACACTTTTAACGAGTTTAATTGTGTGATTATCTACGAGTCTGCTTGTTAAAGGCCCGACTGTGTCGGCAGAGCAGGGCAGGACCACATCTCCTGAGCTCCCGATCACAGGTCAACTATAGGGACGATGTGCCTGGCACACTGCAGGCTTTGACTAAATATTGGCGAATCAATGATTGAATTAGTGAATGAACGAATGATGCAAACGGCATTGCTATCACCACCATTTTCCTATGGAGCATGAGGACACCCTTGAAGGGCGTGCTTTGGGCGGACAAATTTTCTCTTTTCTCTCTACTCCCCATTCGAGGGGGTTTCTCCTGGGGGAGTTCCTACACTCAGGCCTTTCCTGGATATAGCCCCTTCTGGGGCCTCCAAGAAGTGTCTGGAGGTCTCTCCTCACCTTCTTCCCGGGACACACAAACCACCGCACCCTCCTTCCTTCTGGGGTTCTTTCTCCCTCCTGCCAGAAACGTCCTCTCTGGCTGCCAGCTGAGTGGGACCCAGTCCGCTAGCTCAGCTATGATTTCAATTACTGATAAGGGCCTTGTGTCAGGCCCCTCCTGGGCGCGTCTGCATGCTAATCCATGCATCACAGCCTCTAATGGAATTCCTGGCATCAGGAGGAGATGGGGAAGGGATAATCCGGGGGTGGGAGGCTGGGGAGAGGGAGAGAGAAGCCTTTTCTGTCTTCCTCAAATCACCTTTCAAAGACGCAAAGAATTTTACCAGTAAAGCGAGACAAATGGTCAAGTAGGTTTAAACAAATCAACAGATTAAAAACAAAAAAAAATCACATACACCAGACCACCTGATAAAATGAACGGCGTGATCTTATTACAGTAACAAAGAAAAATTCATGTACGCAGAGATAACGTCTAGAAGAATCTATCGTGGAACTTTAATCAGTCTTATCTGTTTATGATGGAATTAGAGTTTTGATATACACCATATAATTCTATAATTATATACTTGCATATATTCTATCAGAAAATCTCATGGTGCTTTTGAAAAGAAGGAAAAAAAAAATCCAAAAGTAAATTGAAAGAAGGAAGGGAAACAGGATAGTCTTACAGCTTGTTCTTCAGCAGGAGGCTTGTTCTTTCTCTCCCTGCAGAAACACCTTCAAAGGACTAAAAGCTCCACCTTGCAAGATTCGTGTATTACTTTCCTCTGGCTTCCCCTTCCTTACTTTATTATGCTTCTCTTTGATGACCACTCTCAAAAAGAGACATTTGAGAGACCGAGGGAAGAGTAGACAGCAGTCTAGAAAGCTTGGGTATTTCCCTGAACTCGTCCTTCACTCAAGTAGATCTGGGCCCTCCTTAAAGTCCCCTTTCTGGGCCTCCCTGCTCATCTGTAAATAGATAGTTCTGGATAAGACTGTCTCATAAGGTCACTTCAAAAGCTCTAAACTTCTATGTCTCCTATTCCAACCTTATGGGCCAGAAAAAGGTTGATTCCAGAAACTTTTAAAAGGATCTTCTGGACTGAAACTTTTGGCTGTTATTCTGCCGTGGCTTCCTTTGGGCATCATAAAAGAAAACAAACAAAAAAAAGCCTAGCTATAAGTCCTAGAAGAAACCCTATGAATTTGGAGAAGAGTAAGCATTAAACTGGTCACCCAAAGTAGTACACAGCCTGGTAATAATCATACTGGAAGATCAGTCACCAGTGAGGACTGTCCTGGACACAGCAGGACATGGGGAAGAGTCGGACTTCCTAGTCCCCCTGTTGACATGTTTCTGGATGACCTGTCACTAGACTGTCAGCTCTGAAGGGAAGAGAGATTGTTCTATTCACAATAGCATCTTCTCTTAGAAAGTGCCACTAAAACATGTCTCATAAGAATGATTAAGTGAAAGAGTTAGGATTCTTGTTAAGTGGAAAATTGGGCTCATGATATATTGTCTTAAGTTTCAGTTGGATCTTGGCACGTGCTCACAGTTAAGTACCAATCCGGGTTGCATTGCTTCCTTTTTACCTAACTGTATAGATGAAAACTCCAGGGATTAAGCAAGGGAAGTAATGTGTCTACGAAGGAACATAAGCTCTAAGAGGGCTGTGACTTTTGTCTATTTTTCCTTTTCTTCTTTTTTTAATCTACTGTTACTTATTTTTAACTTAATTTTGTTGGGTGAGTAAGCATATATGTGTGTCTATATATATATATATATATATATATATATATATATATATATATGCTGTATCTGCCTATATTCATATGCATTCATATAAAATATAATGTAATATCTATGCAGTTAATGTATAAGCTCATACTACCTGTTAGTGGTTGGTAATGGGATTTGGATTAGAACTTATGGCTATTCATGTCCATGCTGAAGGTTCACAATTTTACTTCATGTCATACTTCAAGCCCCTTCCTGCATGCCCAACCTCAATGTGACAGAGTTTCTCGTCATTTTTCTCCAGGAGACAGGTCCGGTCACACCCTCCTATCCATCATCACACGCGTATGCACACACTACACACCCCTTTACAGTGCAGAGATGTCTTTAGTAAACATTACTTTTGGTTCTAAAGTCTGTCTTCCAATGAAAAGGAAAAAAAAACTGAATAATGCTTCTTGGAAAAAAATACGAATGCAAACGTTTCACTAAATGACATTTCCTTTGTCTGAGACTTATGGGACTTTAATGGAAGTATTTATGTCAGAGACATGTGGAGTGGAAAGCATAAGGTAACCCAAATCTCCTTCTGGCTGGAAAAGCTCTCAAGTCACTGAAGATGGTTTTGCCAAAAAGGCTTGGCAAGAAGCAGTGATATTTGCAAATTGTTCAGCGGAACTGCTTTTATTTAGTCAATTTCATTCGGGTGTCCAATGGGCTCCCCGCATGGGGATATGTTTCTTAGACAATGACAAGCCTTATACCGAATTGTGAGCTATAGCTGAAAATATAGTAACAGAATGTCACTCCTGATTTGTTTTCTGAGGGGGAGCTACGTGGCTAGAAATATCAAAGGGGTGATGTATGGGAGTGTCAATGCTCATTTTGAGGAGAGGGAAGATGTGAAATGACAGTGGAAATGGGCACCAAAGCAGACAGGCATGGCCAGACGTAACACCGTTTGCTCCAGGAAAGGGGAGAGAGACAGTCCTGCCAGCCAGCTGGCGCCTGACCAGTGAACTCCCCACCAGTCCCCAGCAACGTCATTGCCTACAAGCACAGATCCAACTTTGCGACCAAACTGCATCAGAGATCCAAGAGAGAACTGCTCCCAGAGGGCTAAGCTGAGCTCTGCAGTTTGTGCTTAGCCTGCAAGGGGAGGGCTGTTCTGCACTGGCTTGCCAAGATCGAAAAGAACCTGAATGCTCAAAGGAAACAGTGAGGAAGGGACAGAGCTAGGAAGAGAAGACTGGCTGTAGAGTCCATCAAGGCTCTTTCAAAAGCTGGACTTGGAACCAGGGGGAAGTCGCAATCCCTTCCAATCCTCACTGTGCTCATCAGTAAAATGGGCAGGCTGTTTGCCTTACTCAGTTGCATGGGATTCATCTGACACATGGCTAAGGGGCCAGTAAACCTCAGCACTCTCCTCCCTCTGCTTTGGAGAGTAGAAACATCTCCTTAATGATATTCCTCGCTAGGATGTAAAGGCTGCACACTCAGAGGAACCCAGAGGCTGCCTGTCAAAGGACATTGCTATTTAATCAGAATCTTCAGAGCATGATGCGGCTCAGCTGGGGGACAGAAGGAATCAGAGCATAGGTCCTCGCCTTGGGTGGAGTTCCTGACCTGTCTTCTAAAGTAGTGCTGGGTCCTCTGTGTAGAGAGCCTTTCTGAAGAGAGCGCCTTCATCTCATTAAGTCAGTCGGTTCTGTATTCACTGCAACTTGGTTTGACTCAGACACAGGCCATGTCTGGCTTTCTGGATGGGGTGCATGACCTATGTTGGATCACTCTGCCTCAGGATGTGACCTGTCTGCTGTGTGGGCAAGCTCTGGCCTTGTGCTCTTCAAGGTGGGTTGGAGAAGCAGCTCTGATTAGTGAGAAAGCTCTGATTAGCTTACCATAAGGTCACCATGGGCTTATGAAAGGCATGACCTAAAGCAAGTTATTCAGCCCTACTAAAACCTCAGTTTGCTCATCTATAAAGGGGAGATAATGTCCTCTCGCATATTTTTATCAGACATAATGTATGCAAAGGTTTAACACTCATAATAAACCTTTAGTACACAACTATTAAAATATTTCAATTATAAATATTCTAAGTTTTGAGAACCCTCCAATGTTCTTTGCCATATACTCAACTTACTTCCTCCCCGCCCCACGCACACACCCAAACACATACCCTATTTTAAAACTGATTTTATATTTAAAAATCATGCAGGGGGAGTAAGTTCTACTTTAGATTTAAGATACAAAACAAACAACCTCCTCCTAAAAATCTACATGTTCCAAACACCTCCTTGAGTCACATATCTATTTTTACAGAGGTAAAAGGGAGGTAAAAGAAAAAAGTATCCAGCCTGTGTCATGAAGGGAACTAGTGACGATTTCCAGAAATACTCAGTCAATTGCTCTTTTTGTTAAATGAAGCAACTTGACAAGAGTTATGCTGCTGCTGTGCGTCTAATACAGGTGTGCTTCTGCTGGTCTTCTTTGGACCTGGCCCAAAGGTCCAATCCCATTAGTCAACATGGTGCTGACAGAGCCATGAGTGTGTTGACTGCAGTCTCCCCATGTTATTGTATGATGATGGAAGATTGCCCCAGTTGGCCAAGATTGTGCTATCCTCACTAGGGTTTTAAAATAAAACTCTCCCCTTAATAACCAGGTGTGGTGGCTCGCACCTGTAGTTCTAGCACTCTGGGAACTGAGGCAGGTAGATCGTCTGAGCTCAAGAGTTTGATACCAGCCTGAGCAAGAGTGAGACCCTCATCTCTATTAAAAATAGAAAAATCAGCTAGGCAGAGTGGCACACACTTATAGTCTCAGCTACTCAAGAGACTGACGCTTGAGGTCATGACTTTGAGGTTGCTGTGAGCTATGATGCCATAGCAGGGTGACAGAGTGAGTCTCTGTCTCAAGTAAAATAAAAAGAGTCTCCCCTTAAGACCTTTATATATGATGAGACATTATCTGAATTTATAGTTAGGAAGTCATCAAAGGTGACTGTCTTCTTGAACCTGTGACATCTTTCTGTTTCATCCAGGAAGATCTAGCCACAGCATGGAAGCTTGGTTCAACTTCTTCCATCAGTATGGTCTTTACAGGCATGGACGCTTCTGTTCTTATTCCTGCTCTGCTCATTACCAGTTTTGTATCCTTACGAACATTATTTAACCTGCCTGAACCTTATTATTCTCACTGGGAAAGCTTGAGATAGTAATCCCTACCTTGAAGAGTTGCCGTGATTTGCTGTGTACAAAGAGCTTAACAGAGTGCCTGGTGCATAAAGGGGCTTCATAAATGACAACCATGACTATTAGCATTATGAATTCCTCAGCACATGTTCATTTTCTTTGTGATTCTTACATGCTATTGGGAATAAATGATGGAGTAAAGTGAAATCATTCGGTAAATTCTGCATCTAGGAAACCACTTAATGCCTGGGAAATTGTCCTACAGTTGATGACTGTTTAAAATGTGATTCATTTTCGAAACTTTGAACTATTTTGAGAAGTTAACTATATCATGCATTTTTAAACAATTATGGTAACATAGCTTTTGCCAAACAATGACATAATTTGACCTTTCTTGGATAAAGGACAGGACATAAAAATAATAAAGAAGAAAAGAATGAAAAAAAACCAACCAACCAAAAAAAGTGTTTCAAGTTCAAACAATTTTAAGAATTCAGTAACTTTTATAATTTTCAGATTTTATAATTTTTCCAACTTCCTTTCTACTTCCCCATGCAACTGGCAATCCAATCTATAACCATTAAACTTCTTTCTGGTGTATACTATTAGGCAAGTCATTTAATCTTTTTGTGTGTGTATGTGTATTGCAGTTTTTTTGGCCGGGGCCGGGTTTGAACCCGCCACCTCCAGCATATGGGGCCGGCACCCTACTCCTTGAGCCACAGGTGCCGCCCCTCATTTAATCTTTTAATACTCCTGTTTCTTTATGTATAACTTGGGGATGAACTCGTGTTTACTTATAGAGTTATTAGAAGTAGTAAGTAAAATAATTCATAATAAAGACGGAACGAGTCTCTTGTAAAGTCATATTTAAAAAATATATATATTTAAGACCAATTAAGTACAGCAAATATCTTTTTTCCTTCTTACTTCCAATTTGAAAAGCAAACAAATAAGAGCTGAAGGAGCTTACCCAGGAGAATTAGGAAAATAAGGTAGTGGTGGTGGTGGAACTGGCTACAAAATGTGGGTTATGTGGAAGGTGGCAACTTGAGAGGGGAGAAGACCCCAGGCTGGCTCTGGATCTGCAGCAGGGAAGCAGAGAGAATGAGGAAGCCTCCATCAGACAGAGAAGGGGTCCCTAAGCTTGACCCTGCAGAGGACATGAGACTCTAACTATCCCCCACACAGTGATGCAAGTTGCTCAAATAAAAATGCCAGACCATTTTCTTCTAAGAAGGACCATCCCCGAAGGATAGTTTAAACAAATTCCTTATGAATTTAGTTGTCTAAATATTCAACCCATCTTTCCTGGAGGACATTCACCCTGTCATGGGCAAGTGTGCTACCCATGAAGTGCTACCTCACAAGAGAGCACAGTGTTCTGATTGACGGATGAAGATGGGTGGGGCACATCTTAGAAACATGCCTGGGATGGAATAGTGATGGCCAGGGAACCTCTGTCTCTGCACCCTGCATCTACACCCCTACACACGCCGGTGCAGATGCATGCTGGCTATGCTTATCATCTAATCTTGGACTTTTTAATAGAAAGCTTCCATCAAGGCATGGGCTTCCAAGGAAGTATATTTCTCTCATAAAGTTAAGTATCTCCCTTGATAAGAAATGTCCTCAGCCATCATAATCTAGCTCAACCAACTCACTTATAAGCTTCTGCTGCAGGTTGTGATATTACAAAGGGTGATGTCCCTCCTATCATGCTGTTGAAGATGTCAACATTTGAGATAAGATCCATGTTCTCCATGTCTCTCCCTCCCCAACTATTCCTAGGATAAATCTTATCTTTCCTGATAGATACTGATCTATCATGAGCTCCATAAATAAACAGACCAATCCCTCTTTGCAGCTCTTGCCATGCTGAAATCATGGTCACACACAGTGAGTATTTGAGAGTATGAGTGGGAGGAAGGATGAAAAAAAAAGGAGAGGCTGATTCGTGGAGGTAGAAGCCACAATTCCTTGATGTTGACAGTTGCGAATATACAACCAGGCACATCTCCCCAGTAAATGCACTTCCATTAATACTTGCTAAACAGCCAAGCCTAGGACTGTGGATGACATTTAACTCTTTGAGGTGTATGGGCATAGCATCCATTATGAGGGCCATCTCAAAAGGGAATACATTCTTCTTTACCACACTGATAGAATTCGGCTCATTGGGAAAAAAATATATAGCAGCATCCAGGAATCTGGTTAGAGCAGACCCAGCATCAGGATTACAGGCTCTAAAGTGAAGGGACAGTGTCTTGAGCGGCTTCGTGTGTGTTACAGCACAGAGGTATCACTAGGCATTTGGCTCGCGTCCTATAAATAGCAGTTAAACGAGTCACAGAGATAAAATTAACTCTTAGGCTAGCAGAAACTATTATTATTAAATGCTTCACCTGGGAAGAAATCAAAGCTCAGAGAGGTGAAGTGCATTTTCTGTGATTACAGTGAGCTCCAAGTGCAGGGTTATTTCTATAGCACTGTCTGTCCAAATGCAAATGAATGAAAGTCATCTTACACTTGTAATTGATGTGACATGAATCAGAGGCCCAGGAAAGAAGCATTAGTGTGAAATGGGGCAGCAGTGTATCCTTGCTTGTACTCTCAAGATCATACACGCTTGGAATAGTCATAAAATCAGGTCTGGGTCCATCTCTGATAAAGATGAGTGCATGGTCTTGAATCCCAAGCTCTTATTTTTTTCTCCAGCCTCTAATTTCCAATGGGACTTTCAGTACACACCTTCACCTTTTCCCCAGCTGTAGATGTTGGGAATTGGAACAATCTTTTTGACCTCGTAGTGCATTTTAACCTGAGTTCACCAACTTGAAAGAAGTTTTGATCCCACAGGATAACTCCACATTTTTTGTCCTCTGGGATCCCCGTTGCCTGAGTTGCTGCAGAGACAACCAATTTGTACTGAGGACAAGTATTTTATCACATTACACCAAGAGGACAGTGGATAGCGATGTACTGTGAGTCTCTAAACTTCATCATAAAGCAATGAAAAATAAGGGGATATTTTGCAAATCTTGTCAGTACAGTGTCTCTGCCAGCAAATATTTCCAAACAGGTGTACTGTGAATTCAAGGCAGAAGACTCACGATGCTGGTGCAATGGGGGAGGGGTGGGGTGGAAGAGATTCTTCTAGTAATCCGAAGTAAAACAACATGGACTATAATTGGCATCTGAAGTTTTTTGTTCTCTTTTTCCTTGGAGCTCTCTGCTCGGGCTTGATGCTGTTGTTTTCCCCAAGAGAGACTGCAGCTGTCGCCGCATGTCTGGGGGGTAGATATCCATCACCCGGAACGTATCACAAACTATTAATAATGCATCACTGCAAATCTACCTTGTCTCAATAAACACCCTGTCTCTGAGCACAGATAAAAGGTCCAACAGGCAGATGTTGAAATTTATTATCCCCGCATTTCCCATTTCTCTAAGGATGGTGCCTAGTATCTGAGTTCTCCTGTGAGAAGCACAGGAAGAGGAAACTAACATTTACTGAGCAATTTCTGTGTGTCAGCGGCTTATGGGTAATTGTATCAGAAGCTCTGAGGAAACTGGTTTCATCAACATCTCTAGATGAGGAAACTGAGGCTGAGAGAGCAGAAATGACTAGTCCCCAAATAGTACCAGAGACCAGAAAAACCCCAGGGAATCTTACCCCAGAGGTATTTGTCCTCGGTAGCACATAACTATCAAATGACGGGCACTGCGTTATCTTTCCTGCTGTACCGGTCATAGACGGGAGGTGCTCACGCAAGCTTGGCCAAACTGAACTTTTGAAAAGTGAACATGAAAAACAGCCTATAGGGCTGTTATCTGGAAATAGATGTTTGGGTGGGAGCAGGGCTATGAGGCTGTAGAGCATAGAGGGATTCCCCACGAGGTGGTCGATTCTTAAGGCTGCTTCACGTTCTTTTCCCCTGATTCTTTGTCTTATGCATAATGCCTGTGACTGAGTTGATGAAAATCCCTTTTCTAACCCGTGATTATGGGATGTAGCCAGTTACATGCTTCTGTATGTCTCCCCTGTTTTGTCGAACATGGGGTTTTACCTACACATAGGCCCTTCACCTTGTGTTTTAGCATGAATATTAGTGATGGGAAAAGGAAACAAGCAGACCAACAGCTTCATCCCTCTGTGGCCCTGACCTCCCCCCGACTGCATTTTTATCTCCTTTTCAAGAACAGACAGTAGAGCTGTTTGACCTTCAGCAGGCCATGATTTCTCAGTGGACAGGTCACACTTTGCTAACCAGTAAGGAGCATCTATCTATCTTTTCAGAATGATGGACCAGACCAGCCTGCCTCATCCAGGCAGCCAATCTAGAATGAGGACCCAGCATCCACCCTGGCAGCCCAACTATTAAAGATTCAAAGAAGAGAATTGAAGAAGGCAATGATAACTCCAATAATGTTTCCTTTGACTTTCTAAACTGGAAATTATGGAGTAATACCTGAGCTAAAAATATAATTGATACTATTTTTCTGTCTTCTTCTTCTTCTTTTTTTTTTTTTTTTTAGAGACAGAGTCTCACTTTATTGCCCTCAGTAGAGCACTGTGATGTCACAGCTCACAGCAACCTCCATCTCCTGGGCTTAGGTGATTCTTTTGCTCAGCCTCCCGAGTAGCCGGGACTACAGGCACCCGCCACAACACCCAGCTATTTTTCTGTTTTGCAGTTCGGCCAAGGCTGGGCTTGAACCTGCCACCGTCAGTATATGGGGCCGATGCCCTACTCGATGAGCCACAGGCACCGCCCTAATTGATACTATTTTTTTTCTCCCTAATTATTTCATGGGTGTGTGGGTGTAGCTCTTTAGATCCACAAATGCAGAATGGAAGAGGGGACCGGGGTGCCAAAATCCCACCCAGATCTCCACTTCTCTCACTGGATGAGTATGACTTTCTCAGTGTCCCTAGGCTGTCTTCCCCTGGAAGAGGGGTAAAGTGTCATCCTTCCCATCAGAGCTGTCCTGGTGATTCAGAGTGTGCCAGGAATTTTCATTTGTACATCATCCCAGTTAGGCCTCCTTTCAATTCCCACTAGACAAGCGAGGAAACAGACCTGCAAAGAATTCAGGTAACTTTCCCAAGTTATGTAACTGGTCAAGGGCAATGTTGGGATTTAACAGCAGCCTAGGGAAGAATGCCCTTCTGGGCACTGAGCCTTAGCCGTGGCTGTTTAGGAGAAAGCAGTATACATCGTTAGCCCTCAAGGAAATGAAAACTGAAACTCAGATTCCCCCGGTACAGAGGTGCCCTTGAAGGAAATCACTCATCTATTTCCCTTTGAAGCAGCTTTTGGAGATAGCCCAAGTGTTGTGCAAGGGAGTTCTCATAAAAATAGGCATTGCTCACCAGGGTCCATTTCTACAGCCGCAGGAGGATGAAAAACCTCAAGAAGTCATAAGAAAAACGAACAATTTTACTGACAAATTAAAGGTTTGGGAGGCAGCAGGAGAGACTGGTCTGCTGCAACTTCAGAGAAAGCAGCACTGAACATTTCAAAGCCTCCACTTCAATTATGAAGGGAGAAGCTGAGGTCTGGGAAGTGGTCCCCGATGCATGAGCGCCCAGCATTAAACATGCCCTCGTGTACTCAGCAGGGCTTGAGGCCTTTTAAGAGAGACTGAATAGCAGGAGATGAAGGTGTGAAAAAGAGAGAAAGCGAGAGAGTGAGAAAGAGAGGGAGTGGAAGATGGGAAGAGAGAGAAAGAAGAGTCTGCCAGAGACAAGTCATGTCCCATTTGTCAAATCGTAGAGAAGTTTCAGAGATTGCTGATTACAAGGGGAAGTCCACTGAGTCAGGGAGGAACTGGCCCACGCTCCTCGGTTTGCTAATAAAGCCTGGAATTGGCTAAATAAATGAATGAGTAATAATTTTGATAAAGAACCTTTATATATTGGGCGGCACCTGGGGCTCAATCAGTAGGGCACCAGCCCCATATACCAAGGGTGGCAGGTTCAAACCTGGCCCTGGCCAGCTGAAATAGCAATGACAATTGCAACAAAAAATAGACGGGTGTTGTGGCAGGCACCTGTTGTCCCAGCTACTAGGGAGGCTGAGGCAAGAGAATCACTTAAGCCCAGGAGTCGGAGGTTGCTGTGAGCTGTGATGCCACAGCACTCTACCGAGGGTGTCAGGCTGAGACTCTGACTCCAAAAGAAAAACCTTTACATATTAGAAATATATGTTATAATATATGCAATCATCACAGTTCCCATTCTATTATCCACATTTTATATAGATATAAAAAAAAGGCATTGAAGAAAATTTAAGCAAGTTTATAAGTGATAGAGTAGTTGCTATATGTATTTTCCTCCAGGAAGTCCTCCTGTTTGCCTCACCATCCTGGGTGAAGTGCTATCATCCCTGACTTTCTTCCCCATCCTAGTACTTGCCACTTGTGTTGTAAAGTCCCACTCTCATTTCTCTCGTCCTGTTTAGACCTTGGGCTCCCTAAGTGAGACACCATTCTAGTTGTGCTTTGTAGTTTTGCCCCAGTGCCCAGCACAGTCCTGTGAAAGTACGAAGGGAGGTTTTGAACACTCGAATCTTCCTTTCCATCCTTCCCAGCAGTAGAAGGTACTCGGGTTTCCTTTCTCGCGTAGAGTCCAAGCCCTGGATCTTCATCTCCATCCTAGCCTCCGCACCTTCCTTCCTTTCTCATTCCCCATAAAACTGCTGTCAGCTCGCAGTCGAGAGAAAATTACTCAATACATGACATCACTCCAAGGCACAAGCAATAGAAAAGAGTACCATTCATTTCTTATCCCAGAGTTGTCTGTAGTCTCAATAACAGAATGTCATCTATTGAGATGCAAATGATAACAGCAGTGATGATAATGGTAGCTGATATTCACTAGGAATTTACAATTCCCCCTCCTTTTGCAAAGGTTTCCTCATTTAATTCTCACACCAATCATGAAATGCATGAAGTATCACCATCCCTGTTTTATAAATGAGGAACTGAGACTTATAGATGCCAAGTCCTCACCCAAGAACACAAAGCCATAATTGGAGCATGCTTCTGTCTCATTGCAAAGCCCACAAAGTTTATTTTGCATTAACTTTCTTTTCCCTGCAAATGACTAAATATGAGGAACATGATGGGATATGATGGAACTGGTCACATATCGAACAACTACTTTGTGCCACTACCCTTATACGATATTACATGTATGTTAGTCATTGAATGAGTTACTGCATCCAGAAACAAAATTAGTACTGTTTTGTGGATTGATACAAAAGGGTCTTGTGGAGATAAATTGATGTCGAGAGGTTGTGACAAGCAGCTGGGCCAAATGACCTCTTGAATTTCATCCCACGATTCACAGACACCATTCTGAAGATATATGAGGCCCCATGACAAACTAGCAAGGAAAATATACAGGTATTTAAGCACCATTTTATCACACACAAAGGCAGAGACCCCTTGATCTTGTGATGTGACAAATCGGGCACGTGGCCCTTCCCGTAGGAAGGTCCTGTCCCTGCAGCGGATGGGCCATGCTCCACACAATCTCTTTGGCTTCAAGGTGGAATGGCGATTATTTAAAACTGGCTCAGGTCTGCACGCACCACTGGATTCTTTTCATCCCACTTTAAGTCTTTCCCTTGGGACAGCTTGAACAGCTCTATCTTTTTTTAATGACAAACTATCCATCGATGGGGCTGGAAATGAAATCAAGCTTTCGCTTAGCAACCGGTCTTTTTATTTATTTTCCAAGTTCATGAGTTGATATGCATGCTGCTCTTAATGGGAAGTGTATAAAAATGCCTCCTTTTATTTTCTTTTCATTTGCATTGGTGCTGATAATGGCTATTATCGAGTCACTAGAAGCAAGAAAGTACCGGTTTTGTCTCCCAAGAAGGGCTGCTACACTTGTATATGCGTGTTCTATGCAGATTGGCCGATGTGTTAAACTTTCTTTTTCTCCCCTCCTCCTCTGATACAGATGGCTTTATGTCTGCCACATAATTTTCTCACTGATGCATGGAATTACATATATATTTATGTACATATGGATTACACATGACACGCATGTACACATATACACATACATAAATACTGACACCATATGTGCATATACACAGACACACACATACATATATACACACACGGAAATCTCTTTTTCTAATCGAAATGAAAAGTCTATATGATATGGCAACAGTGTGAAATGAGCTCTCCTCCACATCAAATTCTGAGGGATTGTTATGTAAATCTATGAAACCTTTGTATGTATCAAAAAAAGGAATCGATGGGTCCAGTCCACACACAGACCATTTAAGTTTTCATAATCAACTAAAATCAGTGTAAAGTTGTGTCTGAGTGGCACAAGCCATACGGGTAAAAGCTAAAAAGAGTGTCATTCTTTGTTCAGATGTTCCCAAAATGGTCTACTTAATGTACACAGGCAAAAATTGTTGAATTTGCAAAGTGACTTTTTAGAAAACTTCATGAAAGGCCAGGCGCAATGGTTCATGCCTATAATCCTAGCATTCTGGGAGGCCTAGGCAGTTGGGTCACTTGAACTCAGGAGTTCAAGACCAGCCTGAGCCAGAACAGACCCTCATCTCTAAAAAAGATAGCTGGGCATTGTGGCAGGTGCCTATAGTCCCAGTTACTCGGGAGGCTGAGACAAGAGGATCCCTGGAGCCCAAGATTTTGAGGTTGCCATGAGCGATGATGCCATGGCACTCTACCAATGGTGACAAAGTGAGACTCTGTCTCAAAATGAATGAATGAATCAGTTTTTGAGAGTGACGGCGGTAGAATATGGATTATTAGATTTTTTTTCCCATGGGAGAAAGAGAAGAGAGAGTTCAGTTTTATTTATGTTTAGCATTTAAGGCAAAGTGGACAAAGTGAAGGGAACCGGTGTGTGTTGAATATCATCACACTCGTGGTGTTTTAATAAATATTATTTGACATTGTCGTCTATGAAAAAGGTTGCACTTTAAAATTCACATTAGGTTCTTGTTATCAGCCCTTTGTCAGACTTGTAGCAAGCAATGCCTATCATCACATGGATGGATTAATAAACCACGGAATGCTGCTCAGCCATAAAAAGATAGAGATTTTACATCTTTTGTATTTATTTGGATGAGGTTGAAGAACATTTTTCTTAGTCTAAGTATAAAAAGAATGGAAGATCAAGTATCCAATGTACTCAATACTAATATGAAACCAAAAGATAAACAGCTACAAGCCCACGAGAGAGAAGAACACAATTAAAGTTAAGTTGGGGGAGGTGGAAGGGCGGATGGTGAGCTCTCAGCTCAGGTGGGCAGTGTGAAGGTACACAGCATATCCCCCGAGTGAATGACTCAACTACAACTTGAACTTTACCTAAGAAATGCAAACAATGTAGCTTAGTCATTTGTACTCTCAGATTAATCTGAAAGTAAAAAAATTAAGGGAAAAATCCACATTATTTCTCCAATGTATCTTCACTTTATTTTTGATCAAGCTAGAAGAAAGAATGATGGTTGGCAACTAGGACATGTCAGGTTGACAGAAACGCAGTGAAAAATGGTCCAGGTACTCAGTAGTTACGGAAATGTTAAGCTTGGTCCTAAGATGGATATCAAGGCCTTGGGTGACAGAATGTATCCAAGCAGTAGTTCTCTGCTGGGTTGATTTTGTCCCCCACACCAAGGGACATAGTAATTTCGAGAGGCCTTTTAGTTTTGGTTAGCGTGTGTTTGGGAACAAAAATACAAGGTAGAAGGACTGGATGGGAATAAAAATACAAGGTAGAAGGACTGGATGCAAACCCTGAGTCTGTTACCTGTAACTTGGGCATCAAACCTGATCAGGTTGTCATAGGATTAGATGGGATAATGGATATAAAGAGTGACACAGTAAACGCTCAGCTACCTCTCTGTTAGTTTTATTTTAATTGCTATTATCATCACTTCATTTCCACTTTCTGGGGAATACTCATTTTTAATACAATCCATTTTCTGTTTTCAAATTAACAAGTGTTATTTTTGTAGAGCAGTTTTAGGTTCATAGGAAAATTGAAAGGAAAGTACCTAGAGTTCCCTGTACAACTTGTCTCCAGAAATGCACAGCTTCCCCCATTGGCGACATCCTGCACTGCCATGGTGTATTTATAACACGGTCACCTCAAAGTCCGCAGCTGACGCGCTCACTCATGGTGTGGTGCATCCCGTGGGTTCAGATGAATTTGTAGTGACACCCATTATCGCTTAGAGTCATACAGCATTGCGCTATCCAGAACAGTTTCATTATACTAACAATCCTCTGCGCACTGCCTTGGTCATTCTTTCCTCCACACTAACCCTTGACAACCAGTGGTTGTTTTACCGTCTCCACCATCTTTTGCCTTTTTCAAATGACATGTACTTGGAATCCTAGCATATGTTTCCTTTTCAGATTATGTTCTTCCACATAGAAACATCCATTTAAGTTTCTCCATTTCTTATCATGATTGGATAGCTCATTTCCTTTGAGCATTGAATAATATTCCATTGTTTGAATGTACCACAGTTTGACCGTTCATCTGTATTAAAGGGCATCTTGGTTGGATGTTTCCAAGTTTTGACTGTTACAACTATACAGCTATAAATACTTGTGTGCAGGTTTTTGTACATAAACAGTTTTCGATTCATTTGGGTAAATACCAAGGAGCATGATTCCTGGATCCGAGTATATGTATGTTTAGTTTCTTAAGAAACCACAAACTGTCTTCCAACGTGACTGTCCCATTTTGCAATCTCACCAGCAGTAGGTGAGTGTTCCTATTTTTCCAAGTCCTTCTCAACATCTGCTGTGGTCAATGCTTTGGATGTTGGCTATTATAATTAGGTATATATTAATATCTCATTATTACTTTAGTAAGCAGTTCCCTAATGACCTATGATCTGCATATCTGGTTTTGGCAAGGTGTTTGGTCAGGCCATTTTTAAAATCAGGTTATTTTCTTATTGTTGAGTTTAAGAGTTTGCTGTATATTTTGGATAATAGTCCTTTATCACAGATATGTCTTTTGAAAATATTTTCTTCCGATCTTCAGTCTGTCCTCTCATTCTCTCCACAGTAACTTTCACAGAGTCGAAGTCTGCTTCTTAATTTTCTAAAAATTTCAATGAAGTCCAGCTTACCAACTGACTCTGTCATGGATCATGCCTGTCTATTGTGTTGTATCTGAAAATCACTGTTGAATCAAAGGTCATGTAGGGTTTGGCCTGTGTTATCTTACAGGATTTTATAGTTTTGTATTTCTCGTTTAGGCCTACCATCCATTTTGAGTTTATTTTTTACAATGTGTCCAATCTGTGTCTAAACTTATTATTTTTCATGTGGATGTGCAGTTGCTCCAACACCATACGCTGAAACAACTACATTTGTTTTGCTTCCCTGTATTGTTTCTGCTCCTTTGTCAAAGGTGGATTGACTATAGTCATGTGGATTTACTTCTGACCTCTGCATTCCTTTGCTTTGATCTATCTGTCTCTTCTTTCACCCCTACAAAACCGTCTTCATTGTTGAAGTCAGGTAGTGTCAGTCCTCCAAATTTACTCTTGTATTTTCAATATGGAGTTGGCCGTCCTAAGTCATTCAGCTCTCCGTAGAGACTTTATAATTACTCTGAAGATACCCACAAAATAACTTGCTGGAGTTTTAATTGGGATCGCATTGATCAAGTTGAAATGAACTGACATCTTGATAATATTAAGGCTTCCTATTCCTGAGCATGGAATATCTCTTTGCCTGTTTAGTTTTGCTTAGAAATATGGATCTTGTGTATACACTTGGCTGTTCACCTCCATAGGTTTCACATTCACAGATTCCACTAACCTCTGATGGAAACTCCTTAATACTATGCTATGCCATTTTATATAAGAAATTTGAGCATCCATGGATTTTCATATCTGTGAGAAATTCTTGAGCTAATCACCTTCAATACAGAGGACTGACTGTATTTTGTCAGATTTATATGCAAGGATTTTGTAGGGTGGTCTTCTAACCCTACATTGTTCCTTGAGTCTCCGTTCCTGCAACAGATTTCATTTGTGGGAATAGTAATGTAAATGGTGATTTGGTTTTAGTTTCAAATTTCACTTGTTTCTTGTAGATATGTGGGAAAACAATTGACTTGAATCATACGTAACCTTGCTTTTTTTAAAGTTTGCTATAATTGCTTGTTAGTTCTAAAAGTTATTTTATTGATTTGTGGGGTTCTGTGTATAGACTATCATGTCATCTATGAACAAACGTAGTTTTATTTCTTCATTCCCAATGTATACAACTTTTATTTCATTTTCTTGTCTTATTGTATTAGCTAGGACTTTCAGTACAATGTTGAAAATCAGTAGTAAGAGAGAACATCCTTGCCTTGTGCCTGATTACAGCTGGAAAGCTTAAAGTTTCTCACCATTAAGTATAGTGCTAGCTATGTTTTTTTGTAGATGTCCTTTATCAAGTTGAGGAAGTTTCCCTCTGTTCCCATTTTACTATGATGCTTTCTCTCAATTAGCTGTTGAATATTGTCAAATGCCATATCTGCATTTATTAATATTCTTTAGTCTGTTAATATGATGGGTTATATTTACTGATTTTTCTAACATTGAACCAGCCTTGCATAGCTGGGATAAATCTCACTTGGTTGTGGTGAATAATTCTGCTTTTAATACATTTTGGGGTTTTATTTGTTAATGTTTTCTTGAAGATTTTTTAATCTACATTTATGAGAGATATTGTTCCATTGTTTTCTTCTGTAATGCCTGGTTGTGGCATTATGGTATTGCTAGCTCTGTTAAATGAGTTAGGAAACATTCCCTCTGCTTTAATTTTCTGGACGAGATTGTAGAGAATTTGCATAATTTTTTCCTTAAAGTTTTGGTAGAATTTACCAGTGGATGCCTCTGGGGCTGGTGCTTTCTGTTTTGGAAGGTTACTAATTATCGTTTCAATTTTTAAAAAATAATAGGTCAAGTTATATTGTTTATTCTTTCTGTATGAATTTTGACAGATCATATCTTTCAAGAAATTCTTCCATTTCAGAGTGGTTATCAATTTGGTGGTCACAGGGTAGTTTATAATATTCCTTAATTATAGGAATAAAGAGGTTTTATAGTGATGCCCCTTCTCTCATTTCTAATATCATTAATTTATGTCTCATCCTTTTTTTTTTTTTCCTTAGCCTGGATAGATGCTTTTAACTTTTATTGAATTTTTTTTTAAAAGGTAGCTTTTAGCAACGTTGATTTTCTCTATTAATTTCCCTTTTTAATTTCATTAATTTTGTCTAATTCTTATTATTTCTTTTTCTTCTGCTTACTTTGGACATTAATTTGCCTCCTTTTCTAGATTTTAAAGGCAGAAGCTTAAACTATTGATTTTAGATATTTCTTATTTTTTAATATATGCATTCAATGCTACAAATTTCACTCTCGAAGTCTATAAATTGCACAGTTTTTCCTGCATCCACAAATTTTGATAACTTGTATTTTCATCTTTATTCAACTTAAAATCTTCTGACATTTCTCTTGTGATTTTTTTCTTTTACTCATTTTTTATCTAAAAGCATGTTAGTAAATTTCCATGTATTTTGGTATTTTCCAGCTATCATTCTGTTATTAACTTCTAGTTCAATTCCATTTTGATCTGAGTGCAGATTTTGTATTTTTTTTTTATTTTTTTGAATGTGTTAAGGCAGGTTTTATGGGCCAGAATGCAGTCTATTTTGGTGAATGTTCCCTATGAACTTGCAAAGAATGTGCAATATTTTGAATGAAGCAGTCTATAGATGTCTATTATATTCAGTTGATTAACACTGCTATTGACTTCAATTAAGTCTTTGCTGATTTTCTGACTTCTGGATCTGTCTATTCCTGACAGAGGGCTGCTAAAGAAGCAAACTATACTAGTGGATCCATCTGTGCTCCTTGAGTTCTACCAGTTTGGGGCTCACATACTTTGATACAGTGTTGCTAGTCTCATACCTGTTAAGGATGATTATGCCTTCCTGGAGTACTGACCTCTTTACCTTATGTAATGCTCCTCTTTATCCCTGGTAATGTACTTGCTCTGAAGTTTGAAATTAATGTAGCTACCTCCATTTTCTTTAGATTAGTGTTACCATGACATTTCTTTCTTCAACCTTTGACTTTTAATCTGTACATTCTTTGATATTTACAGTGGGTTTTAGACTGTATACAGTTGAGGTTGGATCCACTCTGGCAATCTCTGTCTTTTAATTAATGTACTTACCCATTTATGTTTAATGTGATTATTTGTATACCTTGATTAATCTCTACCATATTTGTTACTGTTGCCCTTGTCTGTTTCTGTATTTGTGACTTCAGTAATTCAACTGTTACTTATAATTTCAATTGAGTATTCTATAATTCCATTTTCCTTCGACAAAAGTTCAAAGTATGTATTTACAATTAATTCAAGTCCACTTTCAAATAATATTATGTATGTACTACTTCACAGGTACCATGGATACCTTTTAATTACAAAATATGCCTAATACCTTCTTTGTCCCTTGTATAATCACTGTCATTCATTTCACTTATGTGTAAGTGTGAATATACATTAATATATATTTGAATATATGCAGTGTGTCCATAAAGTCCTGTGCGATTTAAAATTGCACACTATTTTTTTTTGCAGTTTTTAGCTGGGGATGGGTTTGAAATTGCCACCTCCAGCATATGGGGGCAGTGCCCTACTCCTTTGAGCCACAGGCACCGCCCTAAATTGCACACAAACTTTGTGGACCCCTTGTGTCATTAACATACATTTGAATACATTGTTGCTATTGTTATTTTTCTTAAAAGGCTATCTGTTAGATCTATTAAGAACAGGTTTCATTTTACCTTTACTTAGTCATTCTCAGAGGCTCTCCCTTTCTTTATATAAATCTGAGTTTCTTAACTATGTCGTTTTCTTCTCGCTGAAGAACAACTTTTCTTATTTCTTGTAAGGCATGTCTACTGGCAAATGGTCCCCTCAATTTTTGTTGTCTGAGAACATCTTTATTTCTTCTTCACTTTTGAAGGATAATTTCACAGGGTCCAGAATTCTTACTTGTTGCTGTTTCCCTCTCCTTATTTCATGCCACTCTCTTCCTTGCATAATTTCTGAGGAGAAATAGGATGTAATTTAGCTTTGCTCCTCTGTGGGTAAGGTCCTTCAAATTCTTTTTCCCTATATCTGTGATTTACTTTTTTTTTTTTTATTATCAATGGATATTACTTTACCACCAATAGAAATCCCACAATTTTCACATCACATTACAGTTGACTTGTTGAAGAAACCATATATAATTTTTAAATAATTTGAATAATTTAAACATAATTGATTTCCTTTGTAATCCTAGGTATTTTATTATATTTTATTTCATGATGTAACCAAGTGGATTTTTTTTTTTTTTTGGCATTTATTTTGCTTGGAGTTTTCTAATTATCCTAAGTCTATAGTTTGGTACCCAACATTAATTTGGAAAAATTCTCAGTCACTATTCACTCAAATTTTGCTTCTGTTTCTTTCTCTTTTTCTTCTTCTGGCATTCTCACCATGTATATAGCTTCTTTCTTTCTTTCCTTCTTTTTTTTTTTTTTCTGTAGCTGTCCATACTTTTTGAATATTTTGTTTCTTTTTCCTCAATCCTTTTTCTTCTTTGCATTTTAGTTTGGAAGTTTCTATTTTCATACCCTCAAATTCAGAGATCCTTTCCTCACCCTTGGCCAGTCTACTAATGAACCCTTCACAATCAATCTTTATATCTGTTACAATGTGTAGGTTTTTAATCTTTTTTTGATGTCTAGTATTTCTTTGTACTTTTTCTTACTTTTTCTTAGAATTTTCTTCTCTGCTTACTTAATTCACATTTTCTTGCATATATTCTACCTTTTTCATTAGTTCCCTTAGAGTGTTAATCACAGTTGTTTCACATTCCTGGTCTGATAATTCTAACATTCCTGCCACAGTCAACTCTAGTTCTGGTGTTTGTTTAGCCTCTTGACACCGTGTCTCCTGCCTTGTAAGACACCTTGATGTTTTTGGTCGATCACTTCAAAGGATGTACTGGGTAAAAGAAACTGCTCTAGACACACTTTTGTAACATGACAGTGTGGCCTGGAGAGTGAAAAGGCATTCTGTCCTCTTACAATGAGGTCCCAGCCTATAGTGAGCCTGTGTCTCTGGACTGTGATCTTCACATGTGTTTTTCAGTGCATTTATCCCCAGGGGACATGATGGCTTGAATGAGTAAATTCCCTGTCCCCAGGGTAGTTAGGCTATGATAAAACCCCTAACATATTAGGTTCTTGTGAGGTAGAAGAGAATATTCTGGCATATATCAAAATGGTTCCTTTTCCTTTCCTTCTGCTAATAGCATGAGGCCATTTATTATATTCACTGTGAAGACTTGGTGAAGCTCCTGGAATTAAAACTGACAAAAGTTTGGTAACTTCTCTGACTGGGTTACCCGGGAGTTTTTCAGACTTGTGCACACCCAGCGAGCCTCAGACTTCTCCTACACTGGCAGGTTTTTCCAGAGGTGTCTGCTCTCTGCTCTGGTGAATTGAGATGCTCTGTCTCCACCCATCTTTCTAACGTTGAGGGCAGCAGTTTGCCCTGCGACCTCATTTCTTAGATGAAGCTAAGACGACTCGTTGATTTATTTATTTACTGTTCAGCTTTTTGCTTGGGTTAGAGCAGAGAGGAAACGTCTAAGCCTCTTACGTGCCATACTGGAAGCCGGCTATCTTTTCAGAGCTGGCTTTTATCTCATGGTTAGGTGGACTTGCTTTCACTCATATTTGATTACCGACTGCTGCAGAATCAGAATAAAGAGGAGAGGTTAGATCTGCAGGAGGGAGCTCTGGGCTATTTTTAAGCAAATCCTCTTCCATGAAGAACTCCACACCTCCTCTCAATACAGTATCCTCAGTGACTTATTGACATGCTCAAAGTCACTCAAAAGTTCCAGATCCCTGTACCTAAAAGAAATCTGGCCTCATCTAGGACATGGGATCAGAGCTTTGCCTTCATCACAGACCTGTTTTTTATCAGCTATGGAGAACACCAGGAGCGCGGGGAGCTCACTGCAAATGTCTCTGGTGACATAAAATCACTGTTATCAAGTTTGAGAAAAACTGTACCAGAGAGGAACAGAGTGAGGATGGGGAAGGGAGATAAAAAGCATGAGATGGGCTGAGCACAGTGGCTCACACCTCTAATCCTAGCACTCTGGGAGGCTGAGGCTGGTGGATTGCTTGAGCTCAGGAGTTCGAGACTAGCCTAAACAAGAGTGAGACCCTGCCTGTACTTAAAAAAAAAAGTGTGCACACACACACACAAAATAGACCAGGCATCATAGTGGGCACCTGCAGGCCCAGCTATTCAGGAGGCTGAGGCAAGATCGCTTGAGCCCACGAGTTTGAGGTTGCTGTGATGTATGACACCATGGAAATCTATGCAGGGCAACAAGCATGACGTGAGTATTATTGAGTTCAGAAGGTTCAAAAAATTTGCCCAAGGCCACACTGAAAATCTGTGGGGCAGCCAACATTCAAACTCCAGAAATCCTTTTCTCTTAAACTCTGCTAATCTTCCTGAGAACAAAAGGAAATCCCCTGAGTAGAGAAGCTATAAACAGGATCCTGATCTCAGGTACTTACAAAAAAGGCCGAGAGAGAGGCAATCTTGTTATTGATAAAATATTGTAAAGAATGAAATTGAATATGTTGTTTACTGCCTAGTACAGAAAACAAACAAATGCAAAATATCCATCAAACTCTCCAATCCTGGGGGTGGGGGGAAGACTTTCTTCTGAGAGACAAAAGAATTCTTGTTTTCTTGTGTTAGATGTCACATCCCTCTCTTAGCTGTCTGCCTTCTTCCTGGAGATGGCTGGATGGCAACGCCCCTGGGCAGGCCTGGCCCAGAGACTCCTTTGCCAATTGGGAGATTTGAGTTCATCCCTTGGGGCCTCATGAATTGTTGGACAATTTCTTGGCGAAACTGCCATCTAATCAATGTACATCAGTCCCTGAGAGGAATAATTAATTATAGAAGCCTGAAGAATGAAGGTTATTAATGATATTTATAGAAGTAATACAATTTTCTTCATCATTACCATTAACAGCACCACTACCAACACAATTATTATCTTTATACTCTTCATCACAACTATCACCACTGTCATCACCACCACCATCACCACCTCCATCTCTACCATCATTCTCATCGCTATTATCACCATCTCCATCATCATCACCACCACTACCACAGCCATCACCACCACCAGCACCACCATGATTCTCATCACTATTATCATCACCACCACTACCACCACCATCACCACCACCATCACCACCATCATTCTCATCGCTATTATCACCACCTCCATCATCATTACCACCACTACCACCATCACTACCACCATCACCACCATCATTCTCATCACTATTATCACCACCTCCATCATCATCACCACCACCATCACCACCATCATTCTCATCACCACCACTGCCACCATCGACATTATCACTGTGCACTGAGGACTGACTGGACAACAAATATTTCATTTAGTTCTAACTGCGCGAGTCAAGTAGATGTTTTTAATTAACATTCCTTTTTTTGTAGTTGACTAAATGCAGCCTCCAATGCATGAAATAGCTTACCTAGGATCATAGTTGGCAGGACATTCCGCAGTACACAACCCTTTTGACATCTTTCCCATTTTTTCAGACCTGATGCAGACGTTCTATTTTTCACTAAGTCACCCTAAATCCTCATTATTGGTGTATCTCTTGTGACAGAATATTATGAGTTGCATTGTGCCTGTTGGTATAAGTTAATTGGGCATCAAATCTAGCCAAGAAATGAAAAGGTAAGAGAGACTCTGTTCTTTTCCAGCACCCAGTCAGCATTTAATATATTAAATAATAGTTGCAGTATCAGTAGGCTGGGGATAAGTTTTACAATATTGTCTATCTTTTTCTGGATCCAAATTAAAGCAGTAAAATATACATTTATCTATCTAATAAGGTTGTAATTGAAACACTCCCAGCTTGAAAAACACAAGATAAGGGAAAAAAAATTGTGTTTAACTCCAAGGTTGACCAAATTAGATGTTTCTGTTAAAAAAAAAAATACTTTTCAGTAGAGATAGAACTTTTGATTTAGCCTTCGAAGGAGCCTTGGGCTTATGGCCAGGCCATTCTGGCCTATACCTCAACATAAGCTATAAATCCCTCGCAAGGTTAGAGCTCCTCCAAGGTTGTGGTTAATTCACTTGTTTACCAGGCAGTCAGTGAGCTCCTGACAGCAAAGACTTTCACTCTGCTTCCCTATCCTAGCACACAGCCTACCATACAATGGGTACTTTACTTTATATACATTTTCGGATCAATGAATACATTTAGTTTTTGTTTATCAATTTTTCCAGTTTTAAAATATGAGGAGGTATGCTAGGTAAGTCCCAGAGAATGCTAGTTCTCACATGATAACAGGTTATGGAAATCTACTGATACTAGGTCTGGTTCAAAGTAGTGATGGCTGAGGTGGTTTTTGTTCCTTTGTACTTGTAGAGAAGATAAAGAAAAGATCCATCAGACTGGTTGAACCATTAATTTGGCATTATCTCTGCAAATGGAATGCATGCCTACCGGGTAGGAAAGGATTCAGAAGAGGCCCCACTCTCCTTTTCCCTTTTTATCAATTCCAAGGTTACAGATCAAGGTTAACTGCACTAATGGCCATCTCAGTGACCCCCCCCTCCATTGCATTTCAAAAAGCAAAAGAAAGAGAAGGAGTAAGCTTCTAAGATATCAGTGCTGATGTGAGAGCAGACAAGACAAAGCAAGGACAGACTAGCATGTAAGACACTCTCAGCCTCTATCCAAGATGCAGAAGACAAGGAGGAGAATTAGGTCTCCACCAAGCTCCAGAAAGTAGCTCATTCAATTAGCCACTCAAGCTCCTCCCAGATGCAGGCCTCTCAAAATCAAGTCATCACCAGCTCCATACAGGAAAGGCTCAGCTGCAGACAATTGGTGGAGAAAGAAATCTTGCGGCATCCAAAATCCTGTATATCTGAACAGACATAGATCTGGACTACCAGCACATATTTTCTCTACTTTAGGTGCTTTCGAAGGACACTCAGGAGAATTGTGTAGAACAAAATTGCAGCACTAGTCTTTGGAGAGAATTTTTCAACGCATTATGACCAAAACCAGAGGACTGAAATTTCTGTTCATGTAGAGGCCAAGATAGATGGTCTCCAAGATTTATAGAATATTCAGATACATTTTTGTCATCGCTTCCTTGATTACTTCAATGCTTCATAACTGGCCTTCTCACATTCTCATCTCCTTCTGACTCATTCTTCTCACATCTAGCAGAGGGGCTATAGAAATTCAAGATTGATTATACTGCTCTCCAGCCTCCAGCTAAAATACTTCAGCACCTTTACAGTGCTTTTGGACTAAGTGACAAAATATCAGTGCTCTCAACAAGGTCATGCACCACTTGGCCAGTGCCCACATCTGTATGCTCCCGTGTAGCTCCTTCTCCATCTCTGTGTCCCAGCTACATAAGCCTCCTTTTAGTTTCTTGAAAACTTCTTGGACACCTATCCTTTCAACAACCTGCTCTTGACATAAGTCTCAGTTTTCCTTTAGATACCAGATCTAGATACCAGATGTTCACATTTCCAGGAATGCTTGCTCTAAAGAGACAGCCTAAGTCAAAGCTCTTGGTCATATATTCTCAAAGCACGCTGTGCTTTTCCTTATCACTGAAATTTAAATTTGTAAATATATATTCTACACACATACACACACACACTCTCTCTCTCAGGGTGCCAAAAATGTATACACATTTTATGAAAGGAAAAAATCGTATTAAATTTGTAATACTCAAGTCATGCTTGACTTCTGCAATAACAAGAGGTGCTCAACATGATTTGTATTCAACTTTTGTTATCAGTATATATTGACTATTATAATTTTAATGGATTTTTTCCTGTCTTAAAATGTGCATACATTTTTGGCACCCTCTCTGTCTGTGTGGGTGTATGTGTGCTCACATATTTGAGTATTTCTTGCAGCTATCATGTTGCCTACAACATGATAAGTAATCAATAAACATTTGTTAATAGCCCAAATTAAATTTCCTTTGTAGGAAAAATATTTTGATTTACATGTTTATACTTGTGTGCATGTACATGTACACACACCCCTCTGATTCTGTCTTCGGTATTCTAGTACGATATATCTAAAGCCTTTATGAAAATGATATTAATTCCATTCTGAATATATGAGGAAGAAGTCTATATTTTAAGTTGAGAGACAGGGATTTTGATTCGGCTTCAGAGTGATTACTTACGTTACCTATATTTATTACCTCATCTTTTCGGGTTCTCTATTTTTCATTTATAATTGATGGTGCATTCACTCCTTCAACAGTTTTAAGAAGTCCTACTGTGTGCAAAGCTTACCTAGATGTTTAGTAAAAATAGAAGGCAAGAACTCTATCTCGGCAGCTGGAAATCTTCCAGGTTAATGGGACATGGGGATATAAAAAAAAAAATCTTTATAATAATAAGGTAAGTGCTATTTTCAAGGCTTGGACAAAGACTACAGAAATATAAGAAGGAAAGAACTCCAGGACGCTGTTTAGAGGTATCAAGGATAGCTCTCCTGAGAAGACTGTTTTAAGAATTAAGTTAAAGAATGAACTCACATACCACATAAAGAACAGTAATGGGCACCAGCTCTGGAGCCCGAAAGTACTTAGAGGAAATCCTATTCCACAGGCACTCACCGAGAGCCAGATTTCTACATAACCTTTCTAGGATCATTTTCCTCATGTACAAAATAGAAGTGATAACCTCTCCCTCACCATTTTGGACTGAAATTTATAGATAACATATGCAAAGATCTTTTCCTGAGAAGGCTCAACTTGTAGGAGGTGTATAGAAAATTGTAGCTGAAGATACAATTCCTACTCAGATCCTTACTACATCTGAATGATCTCACAGGGTGTGAACTTGGGCTTGAGGATGTTTCTATGTCAAAAACCTCAACAATCTATCAATTTTCACTCATTCTTTGACGGTTCCATCAGTACATTATAGCCATGATGTCAAATGAGGAAGACTCACAAGAGCACATGCATCCTTGTCTCTTCTGTAGTGTCCAAATGTGTCCCTGAAGTTCACACTCTTTCCCTGACATGGGATAAATATGACAAATGCCAGAAACTTTCTGTTTTAGCCCCTGAGAATAGTTCTTAAGTCAATTCACACACACACACACACACACAAATCCATCTCTTTAGCAAATATAATATCACTCTCAAGTAATAGTCAGATTTCAATTGTCATTTGCTTGGTTGAGATTTCTCTTTCTCCCCAACTGGGCCCCAATGCAAACATGAAAACCGCAATTTCAGGAGGGGAGGCCGTGACCAGCTTCTTTTCCTTCTCTCTCAGTTCTCTGATTCCTTTTCCCAATATTTGCTAACTGAGGTCTCTGAGTCTATGCCAGTGGGATTATGAGAAAGGGCAAGGGGAAGTTGCCATGTGACTCCTGGTCTTGCAGTGATATGACATGAGTGATGTCCTACTGAAATATGACTTTTGTCAGGAGCATCACTTTGTACCTTTTCGCTTTCACTTCTCCAGACTCCACCCCCACCCCCAGCCTCCTTTTCTGGGGCTCTCTCACTACTGTTAGTTTGCCAGGAGGAAGGCTTCTTTATTTCTGTTGGTTGACAACTTGTTCTTCAGCCCCAAGGTACCCAGATTCTCTGCTGGGATCTATTCAACCCTCCAGATAGCCTTGTTGGGGAATAATCTAAGAATATGCCATGTTAGATCTTTCTTGGTCTTGGAGGTGGTGGGGAAGGGGCGGGCAGCTAATTTAAAGTTAAATTAAAGTTGCTAATGTCAACTTTAGCAGTATCGGCTACCCAGGCACAGTTCTCAACTTTGTTCCATTATTAAAGCTCCTGAAAGCATTTCTGTGCTTGTTGTTATTATCATAGTTGGTGAGGCAGACATCCGCTATGCTGCTGCCATTTCAAATGGCATATGTTAAATTGGCAAAGTAGTCCTGCCAAGCCCTTTGTGGAGGTTTGCAGAAGGAAATACCCTCCTGCCCGTCTCATTGTGGAGAGCTGGGGAGATACAGAGTATAACAAGAGCTCCCTCTGATATCTGCCTCCTTTAATTTCCCATTGCTTTTGAAGTGGTGGAATCATTTAATAATGATTACCTAAATTTTCCAACTCATGAATGTCTGCTGTGTTGAGGGCTCTGCTAACACTTCTATGATACCACTGCATTTTACGGTGATTATTGATTATTAGGGTTTGCTCCACAGGAAAAGGGATCTATGAGAAGGAATCATGGCATACGATTTTGCTCTTGGTAAACAGCTTCCTTATTTCTCAAACTGGAGAATACTCAGTGTTTTAACTTCTTTGGAGGAAACAAATATTGAAAGGAAAAAAAGAGGAAAGAGGAGAGTTTGGAATAAATAAAACTATGCAAACCAGTTTGAAAAATACTCCAAGAAATTTGTTAAATATACATTGTAAAGTGTTCTAATCATCCTGTAGCTCGTAGACCCTCGTTGGCCAAGGATATGGTGTCCATCATGTTCTGTGTAATCAAAGTGATATAGATATCTGGCCGACAGACCAGACACAGGCTTTAATCCTCTTAATAAGTGTGCTGTCGACAGCGAAGCAAGATAAATTTAAATGCATCTCAGTAACATTGTATGGAAGGGATTGTAATTGGAAGATAAACTTTCAGTTAAATTCTTGAAATGGGAACATAGCATTGGTATCACTTCTATTTGGTTCTCTGCTTCACTATGAGCTTTCACACATGAAATGCTATTAATTAATACATTAGCATATTCTTCAAGCACGAACAATGGGGGATTCAGGGCCATGACATTCATTCTTGGGAACAGAATTCTAGTCCTTTTTGTTTTTTCTCCCTAAACTTGATACTATTATTTCTGTTATCCCTGGTGCCTGAAATAAAATACGTGTTCAATAAAAAGTTATTGAATAATAAATTAAAGAATGAACGAGTGAATGGATCTCTATATCAGGCCCTGAGTGATGTCCGTCTTTAACAGTTGAGGCTGTTATAGCAGAATACAATAAACTTGGTAGTAGCAAGCATGTATCTCTCAGAGTTCTGAAGGCTAGAAGCTGAGATTAGGGTGGTCAGGGTCTTGGTGAGGACCATCATCCTGGTTTTCAGACAACTGGCTTTCCCTTGCATCTTCATATGATGGACAGAGAGCTCTGGTCTTGTTCCCATAAAAGGGCACTAATCTCATCAGGAGAGACCCCACCTTCGTGACCTCATCTAAACCTAATAACCTCCCATAGGCCCCACCTCCAAATCCTATCACATTGGGATTTAAGGCAGGGAGGCCCAACTTTGTTTTTTTCTCGGCTATACATTGAAAGAGTAAGTGTTGTCTTGGGTCACACATTAAATGCACAAATGCTTATGAAAGCTGGTTCCCAAAACAAAAACAAAGTCCATGCATATTTTTTGTAATATTCAACACTACAGGTAAGCAAAAAAGGTGCCATAATATCGGCATGTAGCTTGTGGGTCTCAGGTTGGACATACCTGGTTGAGGATATCAACTTTTAAATTTTGGGAGGGGGACTCCTTTAATCTATGGCACCTACAGACTGAACTCCAGAAGCTCAAACCTAAAGGAAAAGAGGGATCAATGTTTTAGAATACTGAAAAGACCAGGCACACAAACATGAGGCTTTGCAAAAGGAACTTGCAAACTTGTAAAGCTTTTCCTATTTCACCTGGAGTCAGTTCTTGACATTCAATTCCTGACTTCAATCTAGAGCTTCAGTGAAGAAGGGACAGTGAGGACTTCAGTACTTTCTGTTAAAACACCGCGTCAGTCCCTCCCTGTGGAGTCTCACGGGAAGATGGCAAAATGAGGGTAGGAGAGTTGTCTGTGGCCCGGCCGTCAGCCCAGCAGCACCTGCGACACCAGCACAGAGAAAAATTCATCCATATCACATACCTGCTCATTTTTTAAAGCATCTATTTAGCATTGGCTACAGGACAAACTCAGTTGACAAACAAATAAAAGCAGACATGGTCTTTGCACACAGGCAGCTTGCATTTCAGTAGAGCAGAGGAACACTAAGCAAGTCCAGAACTAATACAAACGCCCTAAAATACATTTTCAGACTGCTAAGAGAATGTCCACGTGGATGAATTTCACTCATCTAAGAATGACAGGCAATAGGGGGACACCAATTTTTCTGACCCCCAAATCTAAACCATTTCTAAGGCTCATTTTAGCAAAATTGAGACAGTCAGCTGCAAAGCCTCTGTTTTATTTCCTTCTTTTTTCCTTTTATATCTTCTCGCCCTCATTCACATATCTGGCTTATGTTTCTGGGTAAACACGTTTTTCGTGATTGTTGCCAAATGTTGTGATGGTTGATCTCATTTTCCAGAAACGCCATGAGGGATTAACAAGGACAGAGGAATCCAAACAAGCTTTAATTTGAATCCCAGCTCCATCTCTCACCCACTGCGTGCTCTTGGGAAAGTTGCTAAAACTTTCCGAATCCATTTCCTTATTTAGAATCACTTGTTCTGAAATAATTTTATTGTGTAAGCCACATCAGAGGAACTCTGGATAGGATTTTGAAAAATAGAAAGGGAATTTACAAACTCATCACTCGAATGTGTGAATTTTTATCTGTACCCCTTGGCTTTCCATCTCTGCAATGTGAACTACACGTGTATATAACTGGGGTTATAATCTCAATGGGCTTAGCATTTTTAATTCTATAGCCAAAGCTGCTGTGTAATTTGCCCAATTAACGTAGAGCTTAGTCCCTGCCACTTTTGAATCATTTTAAAGCTCATATTTTGGTAGAGGACAGACACTTCCAAAATTTGAAAAGCAGGTCCCTGCAATACTGAGATAGGACCTAGAGCTTTCCCCGTATTACTGAGGGGTGTGAGGAGTGAGGGGTCTTGGGGGAGCTTTCAGCTGGCAGAGAAGACATGGTAGGCAGGGCCATTTATTTCAGTTTTAGACTGGCTAGAGGTTTTTCCTTGATTATGCCTCTGTTCTCTCAACTGGGGGTTTTCCTTTTATGAGAAAGAAGGAAGAGGAAAGGAGAGAGAGAGTCATAGAGAGCGAGACAGACAGAGACACAGAAAAGATTGGCAACAAAGCCGTGCTAGGACAAGGGAGGGAATAGCCTCAGGGCTGGGGGTGAATAGTTGGTGTGGGCAGCAGCCTCCATGGGGCTGGCTCGCCCCCTTGGGATAACTGGGGCCTCCTTTGGTTATTTCAGGGCTTTCCCTGGCTGAAAATTGTTTCACCTAACAAAAATAAATTTCATATTTAACTTTTGGGGCTTAACAGTAATTCATTTGTTGAGTAATTATTTAGACTTTGTTTACCAACATATAATATGAAGTCTGGAAGCTAGAGTTTAAATTAAACCTTAACTTTGAACAACAATTATTCTCTACTTCAAAAGTAATAGATTATTATTAAGAATCATGTGAAAATGACTGAGTAGGGTGGGGGGAATGAAGAGAGATTAGCGGCATATAAACATACGCTGTTAATCTCTGGGTATAACATACAGTTAGATAAAAGGAATACATTCTAATGTTCAACCATGTTCAATAGTGAGTAGCTTGACTATCATTTACAGTAGTGTATTGTGTATTTCATAATAGCTAGAAGAGAGGATTGGAAATGTTCCCAACACATAGAAATGATAAATACTCATGCTGATGGGTGCCCTAAAACCCTGCCTTGATAGTCACACATTTCTTTGCATGTAATAAAATATCGCACATACCTCATAAATATGCACAAATATTACGTATCAATAAAAAACACTTAAGAAGAATAACATGAAAGTATCTGAAAGCATTGATAGGAAAATGAATTATATTTATAATATAATATACAGAGATAGGAAATGAGCAAATATAATAATTCTTTATTTTTTTCTTTTTGCAGTTTTTGGCCGGGGCTGGGTTTGAACCGGCCACTGCTGGTATATGGGGCCAGCACTCTACTCCTTTGAGCCAGAGGTGCCGCCCAAGCAAATATAATTATTTATCATTGCGTTACAGGTAAGTAACTGACAATTTTACTTCTGCACTTGCATGCTTAATATATAGTTACTTTACATAAATGTGCTTTTATTTGAAAACTTGAGAAGTGCCCTTTTACAGTTTCTTTTTACATTTGAGATTATATTGAGCGTATTTTCCCCTGACAGTACGCATTCTTGGAGTATGATATTTTTAATTGATAAATTTGGATGCATTATTCTTTTTCTTGTTTTCTTTTGCAGTTTTTTTTTTTTCCGTTTTTTTGGCCAGGGCTGGGTTTGAACCTGCCACCCCGGTATATGGGGCCGGCACTCTACACCTTTGAGCCACAGGCTCCACCCTGGATGCATTCTTCTTTATGGAAACATTCATCAAATTTTCCTCTGTTGTCAGGGAGTTGGTTAGTACAGGCAGGTCTCTCCTATAAGCCACACCATGTCCAACTATCTTGTACATGCGACTCTTCTTGCAATTCATTCTGTGGGTAGATTCCAAATAGTCAGTCAATTAAAACATATGGGTCTTTTAAGGCTTTTTTAATACCGGATGCTAAAATATTTTTTGTAAGAATTTTTATTTTCACCAAGAACATAGGAGCATCATTTCCCCTCAAGGGACCCTTACCCCCCATGGAATTGCATGGGTTAGGGTTAGGGTAAGGGTGTGTGTATAATCATTACTCTTAAAATAACATCTCTCTTCAGTGGGCTAAATCTCCATTCTTCTTATGTATTTCTGCCACTTGTACATTTTTTTCTTTTATGAATTTTCTTTTAAAATTCATTTGTGAAACATTCGAAACTCATGTGAAACTCGTTTGAAACATGTGAAACTCATTTGTGAAACATTCTCATCTACCGTCTTTTTTCTACCTCTATCCCTTACATTCTACACACTTTTCAAATGCATTGTATCCACCTTATAGCAAAAAACAGAGATGCAGTCAAAACATTCAAATAGGGCCCTCTGAGCACGTGACTCACACACGTACCCCCGGCACTTTGAGAGGCTGAGTCAAGAGCACAACTTGAGCTTTGGAGTCCAAGACCAGCCTGGACAACATAGGGAGACCCCATCTTTACAACAAAAGAAAGATTAGCTGAGTGTAGTCATGCACACTTGTAGTCCCAGCTACTCAAGTAGCTGAGGAAGGAAGATTGCTAGAGTCCAGGAGTTTAAGGTTTCAGTGAGCTGTGATGGTGCTACCACGCTCTGGCCTGGGCAACAGTCTTGAAATAAAATAAAAATAAAATAAGACCCAACAAATCACGCCTCACACATCACAGAAACACTGTAACTTAGTAAACATGCTCGCATGCTTCCTCCCATCGAGGCTTCACGAGATGTCTGGGAGGTCTGGACAATTATAATCCTTGTTATAAAAATACAGAAACTGAGGCTTGTAGAGAGCAGTGTTGGCATGAGAGCAGACAGCTGGGATTATTAGCACCAGAGCTGGCAAGGCCACCCACCTCATCTCCAAGCCACACTGTCCGCAGGCCTAGTTCATCCATTTAATAAATGCTTACGGAACACCCAATATATACCAGGCACAGTTCCTGTCATTAGGGAAACAAAATAGACAATGTATTGGCTGAAATGTTGGAGTGGATGGGGACAGGTGACAAGCAACGGTATGTACTGTGCTAAGGGGGCAAAAGACAGGAAGCAAAAGGAAAGGGAATAAGGGGTAGAGAGTAGGATCCCAGGGGGGAGCGCAGCAGTGCCATTTCCCACGTGCTCTGACCTGTGCTTCTGGCCATGACACTCCCCTGAAGGGCCATCCCGGGGCTCTTTAAGTGAACAGAGAGAGAACCAGATGCTGATCTTTGTTCCCCTCCCCGAGTATCACACAGTCAAAATGTATTCCTAAGTCAGAAGAGAACTTGTGAATTTAGATCCATCAGCAGCACTGCCTTCAAGGTTACCTCGGGAAGAGTGGGCGAGCCGAGCGCACCCCCGCCAGCAAGCCGGATGGATGACGATGGGGACAGAAATTCCGGGGGAGTCGTGGACGACAGTGGTTGCCTCTATAAGAAACCCAGAGGAAACACAGCAGAGAGAGAGATGGCGGGGAGGAGCCCCTGCCCTCTTGGAGAGTTCAATGTCATTCTGCGGATGCAACCAAATCGCTTTCCCTCCCCGCTCCTCCACCTGAAATGACAGCCCTGCCGTTGCTTTTTCTTTCGTTGTATAACTGATTACAGACGTAGCCAAAGGAACCCCGGGGTATTACTGCAAAGCTCGGAAGTGCCTGAAGAACCAAAGCATTGGCTCCGCAAAAATCCCAATTCCTGGCATGAAATACTGGAGCACAGAAACCAAAGGGGCACAGGAAGGTGTGTGGATTCGTTCACACAGCAGCGACTGGAGTCCGGAGCTGTGTCTGATGGCTGTGAGATCACAGTTGGGATGCCGATTGGTTTTGGAAGGCTCGTCTGCTGGTGGACCACACTCCTCACCAGGGGTCCCTGTGACGGTGACCGTGTTAAGACTCCAGGTAGCTGTCTGGTCCTCACAAAGCAAACTACTTAGGTGGATGGGACCTTTACTGAATGTTGCCAGGTCTGACCCTCACAAAACAAGAGAATTTATTTAAAAAATTCAACTTGATGCTCCAGGCTCATCATTTCTACATCTTTTTTTGCATGCCCTAATATTTTAAGAAGCAGCAAATGTTAATTGAGTCCATTCCGCATGTCGGGCATTATATAGAACATGGCTGCTCAGGAAAGTCACATCACAGGGTGGCAAGGAAAAGAGCTTCAGTGAGAGCATTGTCATAGCTACCACCTTGACCAAGATTATTCAGCTCAAAGATCTCTCTCGGTGCGTGCACACACATAGAACATAAAGAGTCAGAGCCCTGAGTGTGCAAACTTCCTAGCAAGCTGGAAAGAACAAATGGGGTGTGGACCACCAGAGTCCCCCAGCCAATCTTGTCCCATCCGAGGGCATGGCCCTCACCACCTCCCTACAGCCAGCAACTCTCAAGGTTCTAACTTCAGGGCTTCCCTACTGGGATATTCATTTGGATATCAAACTATCTATCACTCCAGACATCGTGCTAGAGCAGCGGTTCTCAATCTATGGGTTGTGACCCCTTTGTAACAATGACAATACATCGCGGCATTAGGGGAAGGTTGAGAACCTCTGTGCTAGAGCCATGAAATCAAATAGGTCAGATACAATCCCTGTCCCTTGGAGGGTGTAACTCTGCATTATCGCCAAACTGAGACAGTCAGGATTATAGGATTCATTTTAAAATATTACCTGTCTTCAACTAGAGAAGCACATGGGGTTATGGGAACAGAAACAGACACGGAATTCTTGGGAGGATGTGGGCTGCAAGAAAGAATCTCTGAGTGTGTGGGTGTGAGACAGAGAGAGAGAGAAGTATGGAGAACACGCATTTCGAAAGGAAAGAAAACCCACTGGATTGCCCTTAGTCACCTGAGGCTGCTGCAGAGAAGGAAGGTCAGGGCCCCTCTTTCCGATGCAAACTCCCTGGGCCCGGCTGGCTCAGCACGTGTGTGGCCAACGGCAGGGCCCAGGCCTCTCTGCTGGGTGTCGCTGACCTCACTGTGGTCTCCTCCTCAACCTGCCCAAGAGTTTGCTCCAATACAGACAGAGCTCCAGAGTCTGAATCTCACCACTTCGGCTTCTCCCACCAGATTTTTGTCTATGTCAAAAAGGAAACGCTGAAAATGGAGCCGGTAGGGTAAAAAGGGCGAATGTGGGTGTTGAGTGAACACAGATGGTCGGGATGGAGTTTCACTGCAGAATCATCTCGTTCGTTTGTGAAAAGAGATAGGGACCCACTGCCGTCAGGCGCTCCAGGACAGCCCCAGACCGGCCTGCGCCCAGCTGCACCCCCTGTCAATCAAGCTCGACTCTCCCGTCTCTGCCAGGCCTGTGCTGCCCCCATTCCAACCTTTTCTTTTAACAAAAAAAGACACATAAACTTTAATGTGGTGTCCTGTGCAAACTGTGGCACAAGCCCTTTGTGTGAGCCTCACAACATTCCTACATTGGCAGCATTTACACTATACTTAGTTCAGAGCTAGGGGAATGAGCTTCCGACCCCAAATTCCCGGCCTTGAGAATATCAGAACCATGATTCAACCCTAAGGCGAAGGCTGTACCCTGCCCTACCCAAAAATACAGAAGTGGATCAGGAAAGACATAAAATAATAATTCACAGACTTAACTTAGAACAAAATAATGCATTTCTTTTCAGACTTTTTTTTTCCTTTTTACGTAATTTTCTTTTTGGGTGTGGTGCCTGTGGCTCGAAAGAGTAGGGCACCTTCCCCATATGCTGGAGGTGGTAGGTTCAAACCCAGCCCCAGCCAAAAACTGCAAATAAATAAATAAGTAAATAAATGAAATAATTTTCTGGTTTGCAGTTGACATCTATCTGTCTGTAAATGGGTATAACTTTGCATTTTTTTAATCTACTTTAACATCAGACATACTAGCATCAGAAACTTTTGGTAACATAGCCATAAATGATTTAATAGTTTGCATATTATTGGTTCATAATATAGATAGATAGCATAATTTATTCATAATTCATACCAACAAACTCTAGGTACATGTTTGGGTTACTGGCCTTATTGTTTTAGTTGTCTTAGAATTTAAAATGATGCTGTGGGAAGTATCTTTTTATATATAGCAGAACATGCTATGCTGAGAATTCTTGAAGAAGGTTTCAAAAATGGCTTGATTCTTTTTGTAGCAAGAGTCACATCTTAGCAATCATTTCCTCAGGAGAGGAAAATAATAGTACTTCATAATCGTGGCAGTGCCCATGTATAGGTGTGTGCACGTGTGTGTATGTGTGTATGTATGTGGGGGGGGAGCACTGAGACAGGGTGAAATGAGTTGCTATGAGGGTGAGGTTGGGCACGACTTAAGCACACAGCAGTGCTCCTGGGTATCTGTTCTTTTTGATCCAGGACTTGGTAGCAAAGACAGACGTTTGCATTGAGTGAGCCCCTTCTCTGTGTGGACTCTATAGTAAATACATGGCACGCATCAGCCTCATGACTCTTCACCAGCACCGTGCAAGAGAGAGCTCTGGAAGAAATCAGAGCTACAGATGAAGTAACTCCCAAGATGATGCACCCAGGACATATTGAGCACCTCACTAATTCAGACATCTCAATAATTTCAGATTTCGGAAGCTGTCCCCTCCTTCAACCACAGCATACCTCCCATTCGGGATCACCCCCATAACAAATCTCCAGTGTCAGAGTTGCGTATATGATCCTGAAATGTGCGCCATATAAATACATTTACACTCTGTTTTAGTGACCAGTCCGACGTAGTTCTTTCTGCATGTTTTTTCCCAAACATCTTCACCCCCTGATGGAGATGGTTCCTCTTAGCACCCTGCATTCCTGGCTTCATAGACTTCCATGGCCCCGTCCTCACTTTGTTTTCACTTCAAGATTCCCCTGCATAGATGTAGGGAGGGGGCTTGCGGCCTGCTGGGCTTGGCTGTGGTTTATAGGGAGGGAAGTTAAGCCGAGAGGCGCCGGGCACTGCTTCAATTACACTTCGCTTGTTCCAAGGGCTTTAATCATGACCTCTCTCTCAATAGATTCTTTCAGAAAGGCCAGAGGGAGAATAAGCAATTGGAAACCCTGGTAGTAATCAGGGTCCTGGACCTCCAACTTCACCGAGCAACATTCCTGGGACATAAGATTCCTTAAGGGGAAGAAAAAAAAAAGAAAAAAAAAACAACCCTGAAAGTGATTAGCCTTTCCTGAAGGAATTCATAAGTGTTGGGGGCGAGATGGGTATGCCCGGAAATCATAAACAATGAGTCGAAAGAGTAGGTGACAATAATTAGTTTGCGGCTTTAATCAGGAGGTCTCTGAGGCCAGATGTTCACTGAAGAAGAATGAATCCCCCTCCTGAGAGATGTAATGAAACTTAGCCCCCCGCGGCTGGGGAAGGGATGTGGGATAGACTTATAGGCCTTTAGCCTGAAGCTTCTTATGTTTGGGAAAAGGAAGGGAGGCAGGGTGTGTGTGTTTGGGGGGGAGCCTGCCCCTGTTCCCCTAAGTGCAGGCATTTGCATTCTCCCCTGAGCTGCCTGCCTGTGATTAACATGAGGAGAAGGCCAGGAGAGAGGACTCTCTGCCTGGGCTGAGCTTGACGCAGGAATCTTGGCCTCTGTGAACCATCTGGGACTCATTGTCCCAAGGAAAAAATGGGTAGAGGCATCTCACGAGTCCCGTCTGTCACTTCCAGCCAGCAGGCTCCTGTGCCCATTTCCACCCCAAGTGGGTGTAACACATGGCTATCTCATACTGTGAAAACAGTGGGTGGTCCACAAGTGGAATTCTGCCAACCTCTTCACCCCCCCCCCACCCCGCCGAAGCCGAAGACATCTTCCCGTCCTATAATTTGTTGATCATGGACCAAATCATTTACTGACTGTGAGCTCCCCGCGATGAAGTGCCAAACTCCTGAATAATAAAACATGGGGATGGACATTTGCCCAGAGGGATGAATGAAGAAAAGGACAGTAATTGCCATGGTCGCTAACATCCATGGACGCTTTCTAAGCAGTTTCCATGGAATATCCATCAGAGTCCCCAGAGAACACAACGGGGTGGGTCTATCCAAGCTCATTTTCCAAAGAAGAAAACTGAACCTCGGATAATTTATGGGACTTGACTAAGCTCACACTCCGAGTGAACAGCAGAGCCAGGATTTGATTCCAAGGAGAATTATGGGCGAAGATTGGTCTCCATGTTCTCATAAAAGGATTTGAAGGGAACATTATCAAGGAAAGGTGAGAACTGGGCAGAAAAACTTGGGTGCTGGAGGCAAAAATAAGTGACTTTTCTCTCGGCCTGGAGTCAGCCAATTTTTTCTGTAAAGACTTGGATAGGAAATATTTTGTGTTTTGTAGGTCATATAGTCCCCCTCGAAGCCACTCAACTCCACCATTATTGTGAAAAAGTAGCCATGAATATTAGGTAAATGGATGAGTGGGGCTATATTACACTGTATCTTTATTTATAAAAATAGGTGGAGTTAACCCATGGAGCATAGCTTGCCAACCCCTACGTGAGGTCATCATCGGAATAGGAGACTAGAGTCCACCCTCACTTGAAGTTCCTAGAACCCAGGAACTGGGATCCCAGAACCAGTACTTTGCATTCATTAACAAACTTGCCCACAGATCACACAGTAGACAAAAGGCAGATTCTGGACCTAAATCCATGTGAGTCTGATTATAAAACCTTATCCTTGCCAGCTAGATTCTACTGACTCTGTTAATCTAACTAACTGAAATGAATGCCCAAGTGGACCCTTCTCTAGCATGTTCCAATGTCAGGCAGAAATTTCCGTGGTGAACAACACTCTTATTCATTTCCCACTGACTTTAAGACCTTGGACGAGAGGTCAGGTTCTCTGCAAGGTAGCATCAGCCTCTTGTTCCTAGGTGTGTCAGCAAGATCAGCAACTCTGCATCCAGATAGACTTTGTTCTGACCCTGTGCTTTGAGATCTGTAGCTGTGACAACTTAGGCGACCATCATACTCTCCCAGCAATACTTAATACTGCCCTTTACCCACATCTTTCTGAGAGAACTCCACCTCTACCCCTATTACCAACCACAATCTGCACATCTTCCAAACTAAGACGCCTCACATGCGTCACTTTGCACACTCAGAACCCTCATCATAGTTCACTGGATCTGATCCAAAGAAAATCAGTCCACTGACTTGAACTAAACCAATCAGACTCTCTCTAAAAACATTCATGCTGAAGAATTACCTTGGGAGTTGCTAGGTGTGTTTTATTAACACAGTAAAGATGTGCAAAGACCCAAAATCTCTTGATGCTAAGGACTCTGAGGACACACTACCTCTTGTCCATGTTAAGGACTTATTTATTTTTTTAATTTCTATTCAATTTTTATTTTTTTAATAAATGTGCTCAAAGCCACACATTTTCCCATAAATACTGCTTTAGCAGTATTCCACAAAATTTGACATGCAGTGACTTGGCTGCATTTGGTTCTAAGTATTCTGCCACTTTTCTTATATTTTTCCCTTTTTTTAATAATTACAATGGGGTCAATTTATTAAGAGAATACTAAGGACTTCTGGGTTTCAGCTATTCTTTGGCTTTTGAGTCTTACATTTTGAACTTGTTTGGTTATATTTCTACATTGGAAGAGCAAATGTGTCCTAAGACATCCCATCAGTAATACAAAGATAATGGATACATACTATGAAAAGTTTATACCGAGGACAGAGCTAATGTAAAGGGAACAAAAAGCTCTGAGCATGGAAACAAGTGTTAATTCCATCCTAGTCATTGACTTTCTGAAATGATGATTTGAGGTCTCTTTTCAGAAAAGACAAATATGACAGCTATATTGGAATCACAGGTCCATGCACACTTAAGAGAAAGAGTGTGTAGGCTACCCTGAGCTAATGATGAATCCATCTGAAAAGCCCCCTAGCATAGCTTACTGACAGATGCTTACTGACTTATGGCTTACTGACAGATGCTTTTTCAGTTCATGCTTAAATAACTCCCAAAGGAAAAGAGCTCATGCCCAGCATGGTGTCTGACTCCACCAACGCATGGCTGTGATCGTGTGGACCCTCTTATTTGCAGTGTGCCCAACCCGCAGACCTTTTTATTTGTAGCATGTTATACATGGCCTCCTAGCAGTTTTCATCACTGGCCCATAGATTGAGGTTTGGAGCCTCAGGGAAGGAAGGACTGGAAGTACTAAGAGGCAATATGCAAAATGCAAAAACAGGCCATCTGTTGAAACGATGGAACCATGAAAAATTGTGTACTATCTATTTGCAGACGTTCTTGAACTTGGTCAAAGTAAGTGAGATCCACTTTAATCCATGACCCTTTGTTGTTATTGATTGATTGATTGATTAATTTTTAATGACTGTGCCTAAACATTCGTTATAGATAATTGAAATATTTTATGGACTAAAAAAAAAAAAAAAAAAGGGAGATACCTTCATATGGAAGCATCTGCAAGGAACGGGCTTTGCACCCCATCTTTCTTCAGTTATTTATTCTCGAGTCAAAACATTTCTAAGTCCTGCCATTGCCTCGTTGGAGATATCATTTCCTCCTCTGGATTTCATCCCACTTATCAACTTCTCTTGAAAACATGAAACTCAGAATAAATATAATAATCAACCTGTGAGCTAACCAGGTTATCACTTTTCTTTATTTTTCTACCTGCTGAGTGCATGGAGGAATGTATTTCCCCCCACCCAATGCCTTCATCCGGTGATTGCAGTGGGTTGTATCTGTAGAAAAACAATAACTTGTGGAAGTAGTCAACGGCTTTTGTTTTAACAATCACTCCAGGAAGCCTGTGGTGCAACCATATCTGGGTCTATTGGGATTACACCCACGGGTAATGGACTTCATGCCATATTTTCCTAAAAGCCTCTCCCTCCTTCTAAGCCTCTACAATCATTTTGTGACTTTCTTTTCCTGCCAGGATTTGTTCTTGGCCATGGCTTTTACACCAGCTAGTACCCCAGGACCCCTTAAGATATTTTTTAGCTCAAATTTCCAGGTTCCTAATTCAATCCTTTTTTTTTTTTTCTTTTTATAAAACTCTGGAAGAGATATTAACATTTTAAACATCACATTTGCCCAAGTTTATAACATCTGCCAACTGCTGTGTTCTAGAGTTGGTATGTTCAAGGGGGGTGTAAAACAAGTCCATATGTAAGAAAGTAAATTACCAGACTGAACAGAACTTGTTGGTCTCAGCAGGGCCCATGATCGTGACAGGAATGACCCAGGCCATGGATCAATTAGTGTTTGCTCATTGACTATGGTCCAGAAGGAGAAACATACATTTGCATGGTGAAAGATTATCAGGTGGTTTATCTTATCTTTTATTTTATTTTATTTTTGTAGAGACCGAGTTTTACTTTATTGCCCTCAGTAGAGTGCCATGACATCACAGAGCTCACAGCAACCTCCAACTCCTGGGCTTAGGCGATTCTCTTGCCTCAGCCTCCCGAGTAGCTGGGACGACAGGCGCCCGCCACAAGGCCCGGCTATTTTTTTGTTTTGCAGTTCGGCAGAGGCCGGGTTTGAACCCACTACCTTCAGTATATGGAGCCGGCGCCTTACTCGCTGAGCCACAGGTGCCGCCCAGGTGATTTATATCTTTAAGACCCAAGCCCCAGCATCACTCCCAACTCCTCCCCTGCCCAACCCCTGCGTGGTGAAAAGGCAGCAGGTGGTCTACACTGAGCCCCTAAGAACTTAGCAAGTCAAACGGGATTGGGGTTGTCTCAAAGCACCTTGCCATGTTTGCACCCTGGCCTCTGTGCATCTGACAACATGCAGCCACTGACCCAGAGAGGGCCGGGCTGACCTATCTACAAAATGATTTCACTGGGATTTGTGTTCATTAAAGACAGCCATATCTCACGTGGCCTTGCCCAGAAGACTCTTAACAGGGATGCTTCTCTGCTCCTGAAAACCAGATCCTTAATCAGGATGGAAGAGACTGGAAACTCTCTAGAGCAGTGTTTTTCAATCTTTTTTTATCTCAAGGCACATTTGAACCTATGGTTCAACTTCTGCAGGACATTTAAATTACGTTGATAAAAACCAAAAAGAGTGAAAAAAATATATGTACTATGCTTTGAACTTCTTTCAAAAATAATTAATGATCTTTAAAATTTTTTCACAGCATACCAGTGGGTCTCAGCACACCGGTTGAAAATCACTGCTCCAGAGACCAGTGCCAAGGGCTCACTCGAGAGCAGCAGTATGGTTTAAGGTCACGTGCATCCAGATCGGCTGGAGTGCTGCTTAAAGCACAGCTTTCTGAGTAGTAAGTATGCGCCTGCATTGAGGCCCAGGGATTTGCACTTGTAGCAAATTCACAGGTGATGCTGAGACATGTGGTCCAAGGGTGTAAAGGGAGGGAAAGTTTCAGAGTCACTAATACAGAAGCTCAAGTTCACATTTGTCTTTTATAATTCTGCAACCTTGGCTGGGTCACTTATCCCCTTTGAACTCTATACAGTGTTGCTGTTTTGTTATTGCTGCTGCTGTTTATCAAACGCTGTACTAGCCCCTGGGGCACAAATGTGACCCCTAAGATGAGCGAAATAACGTGGTGCATGAAAGTACAGCTGTGTTTGAACTTCAGCCAGCACCAGGCCCCTTCAGTGTCTCTGTAGCCCTCTGCACCTGCACAGGTGGGGCTCAGGGAAAGGATGCCCTCACTTTCTTTTGCAACCACTTCCCTGACAAAACGTTCTCAACAGGGCCTTCATCTTATGCCGGAAAAAAAGCCCACAATGTCCACCACAGCAAAGAATGCTCAAAGCCACTAGCCAGGCCAGTTTGAGACAGGATGTTCCTGTTGTCTCGACATCTGGCCTCTTCAGCAAGCCTGTAATTTTCTGTGGTTCTCTCTTGGCCTCCTTCAATGTGGGCGGGTGGTGTGGATAACGTGCCCCATCTGTGAGGCAGCTGGGCTCTGGAGGCGCCCCTTCTCCGTGCCTTTGAAGGTTCTGACTTGAGGTCTCCCACTGTGGCCAGAAACTGTTTCCTATTAGCAGTGGGGATGAACACCAAAACGTAAAAGGGGAAGGCACATTAATGCCCTATTCTGGGATACGCTGAAATATAACTGCAGAGAGGACAGTGTTACAGACGAAAATGTCTGAGAGTCAGATATTGATGAGTTTGCATCCCAAGCAATGAATATTGCTTTCCTACCTCGGCAAAGCAGGCTGGTGTTGGTAGGTGAAAAACCAAAGTGACTCAACACATTGGGCTTTGAATTCAAGCTCTTCCACGTGTAGGTCATGGTGACCATGAGCCTCAGGCTGGTGGAGAAGTCACAGCAAGGTATAGAAAGAGCTTTGAGTAATAGCCCTGCCCTAAATTACCTTAACAGTATTTTTTAAAAGCAGAAAGTTATAATCAAGAAAACTTCAGCTTACTTTAAGATGTTAAAATGGACCGACCATTTTAGAAATAAAGACTTGAGCATTTCAATAATGAAGCACACAAATTAATTTCCTTCTTTCTAATTGTTACATTCATCTGTAAAGTGACTGTCTTGAAAATCCCAGTTGGGGCTCACCTGAAATCTTTCCTGAATCTGCATTTATTCCCACCTCTGTTCCATCTGAATGGTTTGGGGTGAATTTTGTGTGAACTCAATGGTGTCAGTTTCATTCTATGCCTTCCACATCGGCCCAATGGGACAAACATGAGCAGTGCAGACCTTTCAGACTGCTGTTGAGCAGTGCACCTGCCTCTTACCAGTTCCGTGAGTCCTGAACCTCAGGTCCTTATATGTAAAATGGGGATAAAATTTACCTTTTAAAGCTGTGGTGAGGATTGCTTGGGAAAACATATATCTGTTACGCAGAAGATGATTGGCCCCTGCTATCTGCCAACGCTTTTCCTTGTTAAACCCATCCCTGCCTTGAATAGAATTTTCTTTTCCCTCACATGCATTGAATATAAGTGAGCTCTTTCAAAGCGGAATAGTTTAATCTCGTGGGCTTTACAAACATTTATTTTGCCCATTTTTTTTTAATTTAGAGAAGTTTAGTCATGCCAATATTCTATTCAAAAAGTGGTCATAGCAGTGGTGTGCTGTTAAATGGTGACAACAGGGTCTGGGAGTTGGGAAGGCTGTGATTTGTCACCTTTGCTGATTTCTATGGTGTATGTGCTCACAGCAGGGATGATTTGAAGCTACCAAGGAGACATCACTGATCACAGAGTGAAAAAGTGAGCACAAGGGCTTTTCTAAGCCAGTAAGAGCTGGCTTCAGTTCAGCAGGGGGTAACGGGATGGGGAATTGACCATTTCAAGACAGTCACTGTACCAGAGGGAAAGGTGGCAACAGAGCATAAACTAAAAGACAATTAAAAGGAATAAAGGGAAAAATGAAGAGAAAATACAAAGGAAAAGAAAAGGAAAAAATACCTTAGATATCTTCCCTTCCAAATTTTCCATTTTGCAGACAGGAAAATTGAGGGTCTAAGAGGAGAAATAAGCTTTCAAAGCTCATCCCTTGCAGCAACAGTAGGCTTGGAACACCAGCCCATGGGCTTAATATGTCGCCTGATTAGAGATCAAGCATTCTGGAGGGAACCTAGGATTAATGAGTACAACTGAGCAAATAACACAATAGCTTGAACCAAGTTGAACAATGCCCCACAGTTAAATATACAATGCAGTAATGACTTCTCTGGATAAATCCCATCGCTCAGGCACTTCATACTCAACTAGGTGAAAAGATTTGAAGGCTGGTCTTAAGGAACAGCCTGTGTGGGTGGAGAATGAGCAGAATGACCTGGTAGGGGAAGCATCTCCAGCCCCCAATGTCTGTAATTCTGTGATTGAAGGGCCTGCCATGTGGCACCTTGCTGCCCGACAGGGGCTAGCAGTACTAACCTGCAGCCATCAACAATTAACATACACAGTCTTGTGAGAACTGCCGAGAAATTTCACGGAGTTGCTCTGTGATTTCTCCCTCTAGCATTTGTTTTGCAAAGGGAATAATTTCTGTTGTGTTTCAGGTTTTACTCCTTGGGATGTCAACATGCATTTAGAGCAGATGGTCCAGCCGTCTCAGGAAATTCAGAGCTCCAGATTCTTCTTTCCCAAATTGAAAATCTCAGCATCCCAGTTAATGACACCACTCTCCTATCTGTCACAATGGCGTGTCATTATTTTGAAATTGAGAGCAAGAATGGAGTTTTAAGGATCCCCACGAGTTGGACTCCCTAGTCAGGCCCAGCCTTCACAGAATTCACATCTAGCTTATTAATCTTTTACACCTCTTCTCAACCCCTTCCCCATGTATCAAGTAATATTGAACTAATCCCTTAGAGTTTCTTTATTTATTCATTTTATTTTACGTTATTTATTTATTTGAGATGGAGTCTTGCTCTATTACCTAGGCTAGAGTGCAGTGGCATCAGCCTAGCTCACAGCAACGTCAAACTCCCCAGCTCAAGCAATCCTCTTGTCTCAGCCTCCTAAGTAGCTGGGGCTACAGGCACCTGTCACAATGCCTGGTTAATTCTCAGAGTTTATGGTTTACAATAAGAGTTCCAGAACAAGAACATAAAAAGGTGACTCCTGGCTCTGCCGTGTAATCGCACAGTCACCTTACCTAATGGACTGACTATCTTGAACTCTCTGTTTCTCATCTGGAGCTAAATAAATAAATAAATAAATAAAAGGGGGTTTTGTGAGAATTAAATAAGATAGCATGTGCTAAATAGTTAGCATTGCATCTGGCACAGAGTGAACATTTAATAAACATTGTGTTTAAAGTCTCATAAATATTTTTAGTAACAAAACTGAAATTTTTTGGCTGCATCATGGATGTGAGGACACTGATTCAATAGCTTGTCCAAAGACACATAGGATTCCAACTCCCTCTCTGAATAAGTCCAATCCCTGTATTTTTTGTGGTAACATATGTCTTGCTAGGATTCCAACTCACTCTCTGAATAAGTCCAAATACTGTATTTTTTGTGATAACATATGTCTTGCAAGCCATCTCTCACAGGGAATGGGGAGTAGGTTTTCTTAATGATTAATAAAATAGGCAGGGTATGGAGGCTCACGCCTGTAACCCTAGCACTCTGGGAGGCCAAGGGGGATAGATCATCTGAGCTCTGGATTTCCAGCCCACCCTGAGTAAGAGCAAGACCCCATCTGTACTAAAAATACTAAAACTATCTGGGAGTGGTGTTGGTGCCTATAGTCCCAGCTACTTGGGGGGCTGAGGCAAAAAGGATGGCTTGAGCCCAAGAGTTGATAATGCTGTGAGCTTGGAAGCCACAGCACTCTACCCAGGGCCACGGAGTAAGATTCTGTCTCGAAAAAATAAATTAATAATAATTATAAAAATAGCTATCATCTCCATAACTTTATGATTGGTCATCCTTGAGCCAGATGGAATGTCAAGTAGCTGAGAAGAAAGAACCTTGAATGTTCTGGGACAAGTTGCCTAAACATTCTTTTGCCAGTAGAATTATAGGGAGCTGGGGTCGTTTTATCACCGTTATTTCCATCTTTCTCAAAGGGGAAAGGACAATAGATATGGATTGGGGAAAATTCTCAAGATTTCAGTCTTTAAATGAACAGTCTCCTGTTATGGACACCTGCAGAGGAAGGTAACCAGCCCTGTGGAAAACTGCACCCTGCAGGGTCTCCCACGGTCTGTGATACCTGACAACAGGTCTAAGCCATTTGCTTAGAGGGGAGAAAAAAATTTTCTAGTGAGAATTATTTTCTAGTTTAGCAATTTTATTTTAGTGTTACTTGATCTACTTTGAAGCGTCCTGGGAAATCTATGCTACATTTGACTTCTCTGCACGTCGGCCTGTTAGCTATTAGGTGGCTAATTCGCTTCACAAGATACGCTGATAGGAGAGGCACTCGGCTCATGTTAGGAGTAGAATTTCACCACTCAATGGTCAGGTCTTTTATGATGAAGACAGAAGAGCAATCCAAACACAGCCGCCAATGAAAATGCTCCCCAATCACCTGTAATCACTGCTCTTGGGTTTCTAATGGATGTGGTCTCATTTAGCCCCCATCAAGCGGCTTGAATTTACCTTAAAAATAATAAGTTACTCTGCTTTGGAAGTTGAGAATATGGGAAGTCTCTCTCTCTCATGCTTGCTCTCACTTATGTGTAGGTATGTGTGTGTGTCTCCCCTCTGCCCCCCTATTTTTCCTACATATTCCTTATGTGCCAAATGAAAAACTAAATTAAGGTAGACCATGAAAATAGCCATATGTGAAATCTAAAGCATTATTTCCTAAGGAAGTTCAGTGAAACACTCCAGCTGTGGGATCAGAAATCCTGGATTCTAAATTCCTCATTTGCTATTTATTGGCCACACAACTTTCCACTCGTTAATACAATGTCCCAAGCCATTGTGTCCTTATGTGTCAAAGGTAAATATTCAGAGAGTTTTTGCAAAGAACAACAGGAAAAATGAATGAATAGCAACACTAACGTGATGGGAGCTGTTAGAAGAGCTGTCCCAAATGTGTTTGGCTCCAGGGACTGGTTTGGTGGAAGACAATTTTCCACAGAAAAGAGGGGAGAGGGAAGTGGTTTTCATCTGAGTCTGATTCATGAGGGTCACTGTGCAGTCAACCTTCTCTGCTAAGGATGATCTGCATTTGCAGATGCTCCCCAGCACTGGCATCACCACCTCAGCTCTATCTCAGATGGGCAGGCACCAGATTCTCATAAGGAACGTGCAACCTCCATTCCCTGCATGCACAGTTTGTAATGGGTTCCTGCTCCTATGAGAATTTGATCCTGCTGCTGACGTGACAAGAGGCGGAGCTCGTATAGTGACGTGAGAAATGGGGAGTGGCTATAAATAAAGATGAAGTTCCACTTGCTTACTGCTGCTTACCTCCTGCTGTGCAGCCCAGTTCCCAGCAAGCCATGGACCAGCACCGATCCACTGGCTGGGAGTTGGGGACTATAGGGCTAGAGGAACCTGAAGGAGGAAGATTCAAGGCTGGGCTGAATTTTGAAGACAATTCCTGAGGAAATACATCAACTTCATCATTTTTTAGTTAAATAGAATGAAATGGCACGAGGATGAGGTGGCCCTTAAATAAAACAAAGCTCATTTTCAGACAGTAAGACCTTTAGGGACTGAACAACATGTATTTTAGGACATTTCATGCCTTTACTTAAGAATCAGGGTTAGCAAGCTTGGGACAAACCTAATCTCTGTGTTCATAAAACACTCCTTCAGAGTCTGAAATAGGGGAGAACTTCCACGTGTGTGTGTGTGCGTGCATATAGGGGTGTGTGTGTGAATATAGGGGTGTGTGCATATAGGGGTGTGTGTGTGAATATAGGGGTGTGCATGTGCGCTTGACTCTACAAGGGAGAAAGTACTCAGACAGGTAACACTGCACTGCACTCCTGCCCCCAAACAGAGGCTGCCTATGAAGAGGAAAAAAACAAGTCACAAAAAATGAAATAAATCCTAGTGCTCTGAAATGACTCGAATCTTATGAGGCCTTAGATGAATTGTCTAACTTGAGTGTCCTCAGGTACCTATTTCATAAAATAAAAATCTTTCTGTGTCTTTCCCAACTCTCCAACCATGTACTTTAGCTGCCCAGGAGTAAGGTTGGAAAAAAATGTACAGAAACCATTATGTATCTTGAGTAATTCTAGAAGCAAAGTTCACAGAGTCTTTGGTAGAGAATAAAAGGAGACAAAATAGAATGTTCTATATGCCTCACTCATAACTTTGTTCTTATCCTCCTAAACTTTGTGTGAATATCATCTGTGGTGGGAAAGAATAAAGTGCTCCAGATTTTACTAGGATAAACAATGAAAATTAATTGCAAGAGGACAATCTAATACACACCCACATAAGAGAAAAGCTTAAATAAGTTCAAGGTGGGGGGCAAGGGAACAAGGGAGCAGGGAGAGGGGAGGAGGAAGGGGGATGGGCATACTCCCACTTAATGGCACAATGTTAAGCGTACGGCACACCTCTTGGGGGGAGGGACACACTTATAAGAGGGAGCCTACCTAAAAATGCAAACTGTGTAACCTAATCCCTTGTACCCTCAAATTACCTGAACAATAAAATAAACTTAAAAAATAAGCCTGTTATCAAAGAAAACAAAAATAAAGAGGACATCACCATTAGAAAAAGAAAAGTGAATTTGTCTTACAGCTACTTTACTCTGAGGTTTCTGAAAGGCTTAAGGATGAGTCAGGGTCCTGGGATACAGATAGAGGTGGAGAATAAGAGCCAGAGTGATAATGGAAGAGGAGAAGAGAGAGGAAAAGTACAGGAAAAAGAGGTGTTTGGAACATTTGTCTGACATATATCCATATGGGTTGGGAGAATAATTCATGGGAAATATGAAAAGGCATCTTTGTAGACATTCTTTAGATATTTTGTGGATAAAAAATGCATTTTTGTTGCATTTTTGTTATTAATTAGACTTTTCCTCCGATAATGAAATATACCACAATATCCACCCAAATGTATATGCATTACAAAAGGATTCATCAGAATTTATCACAACAGCATTGGGCTGAGCCATCTCATGGGTGGGCAGCCAGAGGAAGGGAGAGAGTAGATGGGCTCAAAGCTAAGGTGACTCATCAGAAAATGATCAGCAGAATAAAATGAGATACTGGCAGTGGGGAAGGGCTCTTCCCTCTGAGTGGAATATATAGAAGTCATGCTTATATTCATAATTTAAACTAGCATACCAGACAACATTGGGCAAATAATGGGTAGGGTGGCAACCAAACAATCATCCACTTAATCACTTAATCAATGTTTCAACAAATGAAATCGGGTTTCTACATTTAGCCAGAATGCAAAATGGTTAGAAGAGAGGGTCTGTAGTGCTTTTCTGGTGAGGATTTAGTAAATGCTTAGGAGTTGAAATGTCAACCAAGCAGACCTCTGTTAAGGGAGTGATATGATGGATTGCAAGGTGTCTCTAAGACCCAGAGAAAAGAAAAAAAAATGTTTATGAAAGAGTGGATGCCAGTGAAAAGTAGATATGCCCCAGAGACAAACTATAGGACAGCAAGACTAATTGCCACTTGATGGTGGTAATCAGTTTTATTGGATATTCTTAGCCTGAAGCATTATTGGTCCCCAAAGTGAGTGGGGGTAGACCAGGCTACTGTCAAGTATACCTGGGCCAAGAAGTCATTGACAAAATGATATTAATATATTGAAGCATAAGCACTATGTATATGTTATCATGCCCCAAGCAACTACTGGGGAAGAGAAAAACAAATGAACAAATGAACAAAGATAATGTGCTCATAAAGAGAAGCTACGTTATTAACCATGCCTACACTTCATTTGAGTTGCCTTCTGCTCTGGGAAACAAATTGTGCAGTAGTCCAGAGATGGCTAAGGAGCAACACATCTATGCCTACTTGGGCAGGAATTCTGAAGAAGCTATGAGGCAAAGTAACATGAGAGTGTCCAACCTGCTCTGTGTGGTGAGGCTTTGAGGAGGAGAATAAATAGATTAGTGTCATTTTAGAGGTGTTCACTGTCTTCATTCAGCCATGTAACGCAATTATTTAGTAGTTCAGGGTTCTTTTAATTTTGTTTGAAGAACATAAGAGGTTAAGAGCTTGAAATGATACATGGATTATTAATGTTGTCTCATAGAAACATCCAAGTCTATAATTTCTGAGTTGAAAAAAAAAAAAAACTAATAGGCTTTTACTCATGCCCCATTCCCCTGGTAAATTAAACTACAGGACCTGTGAGAAATGTATAAATTAGATATTATTAGAGGAAGTAATAATGGACCAAAAAACTTCATCTGAAGGTTTGAATCATTAGCAAGACTCGTGTACAACTTTAGTTTGGGGGTTTCTTTTTGTCCTAAATCCTACTCAGAAAGAAAGACAGGGGTTAACAGTAAGGGAAGGGTGAATCGCGGATGGGTTCACACAAGTAAGGGCACGTTCCTCTCTATGGCCTGATGTGATGCCCACAAGTCTATGTGATAGTCACAAAGACCAACAAACCCCAGACTATTTTTATGGTAATAAAGAGTCTGGGGTTTGTTATACAGCAGACCTGGATTCAAGTACCATTTCCACCAACTATAAATTGTGTTGCCTACATCAACCTGTGCTTCATTTTCTTCACCTTTAAAAAGAGATATAATAATCGTTTCATAGAATTTTCATGGGAATTAATTATCTGTGTTACATTCACACAGGTAAACCTGTGGCCAGAACATTACAAACATTTAGTAAATGAAAGACACTAGCATTACCATTAGTATTAAATTAAAATTTATATTAAAGTTACTATCAGTTTAATATGAATGTTAACCTATTAATAATTGCAAGAACTCAGCTATAGAAAGAAACATGAGAATAAATCTTTATAAATTTGACTTAGAAAATGGTTTCTTCAAAACAAAATCAACAAATGAGTTAACAGATAAATTGAACTACATTAAAATTAAAAATGTGCTTACAATGACACTATAAAAATTGAAAAGACAACCAAAAGATGGGGGGAAAGTTGGCAAAGTATTCCTTCAATAAAAATGTGGTATGGAGGCTCAGCACCCGTAGTTCAGTGGTTAAGGAGCCAGCCACATGCAGCAGGGCTGGTGGGTGTGAACCCCACCCCAGCCTACTAAATGAACAAACAAAAAATAGCAGGGCATTGTGGAGAGTCCCAGCTACTTGGGAGGCTGAGGCAAGAGAATGGCTTAAGCCCTAGAGTTTGAGGTTGCTGTGAACTATGATGCCACAGCACTCTACTGAGGGTGACATAGACTCTGTCTCAAAAAAAAAAAAAAGTGTTGTATGTAGAATATATACAACCTTTACACCTCAGCAATAAAAAGAACACACAAAAAATAGGTAATGGATTTGAAAAGACATTTCTCTGAAGAAGATGTTCAAATGAGTCATAGCTTGGGTCACTAAGGAGATACAAATCAAAACTACAACAAAACACCACTGTGCATCCAACAGGAGGGGTATTGTTTTTTTTACTTTTTCCTCGTTTATTAATATTTATGTCATCACAAACTCATGAATTTCTATTTTATTTATTTATTTATTTTTTATAAATACATGTATTTTAATATTTTTCATTACATTACTTCCCCCCCCATGGTAAGACAGAATTGATTTACAGAAAAGAATACAGAAAACACCAAAGCTCCTGGTAGAGGGAGAGATTTCAAGTGGAGAGAGAGAAGCTCTCTCCGTTCCTCTCCCGGTCTTTCCCCGTCTCCTCCTCTAGGCCTCTAGCCTCAGGGTATATATAGGTGTATGGGTTCCTTGGCCAGGAAACGAATGAAT
>CAUYRH010128152.1:0-38224 GCA_963574655.1 Perodicticus potto | reverse complement strand
CTGCAGATGCTGGCGTGGATGTGGAGAGAAGGGAACACTTTTACACTGCTGGTGGGACTGCAAACTGATGCAACCTTTTTGGAAGGAAGTATGGAGAACTCTCAAAGAACTCAAGCTAGACCTCCCATTTGATCCTGCAATCCCGTTACTGGGCATCTACCCAGAAGGAAAAAAATCCTTTCATCATAAGGACACTTGCACTAGACTGTTTATTGCAGCTCAATTTACAATCGCCAAAATGTGGAAACAGCCTAAATGCCCACCAATCCAGGAATGGATTAACCGGCTGTGGCATATGTACCCTATGGAATACTATTCAGCCATTAAACAAGTGGAGACTTTGCAGCCTTCGTATTAACCCGGATGGAAGTGGAACACTTTATTCTCAGTAAAGCATCACAAGAATGGAGAAGCATGAATCCTATGTACTCAATTTTGATATGAGGACAATTAATGACAATTAATGACACGGTGGGGAGGAGGGAAGGGGGGAGCAGAGAGAGGAAGAATGAGGGAGGGGGGTGGGGTCTTGGTGTGTGACACACCTACTGGGGGCAAAACACAATTGTAAGAGGGACTTTACCCAACAAATGCAATCAGTGTAACCTGGTTTCTTCTACCTTCAGTGAATTCCCAACAAAAACAAAAAAATCATGCACTTAAAAGAAAGATTACTTTATTGACCTGACTTTGTGGCTCCACTGACACTTTCTGTTCCTGATGTGGTGTGAAGTGCTGAGACATCCAGCTGTGTGCACCTCAGTCAGTCTTGCCTGGGAACCTCCCGGGGTGGGGAGTCCTGCCTTCTGCCTACAGTGGGAGAGAAACCACTAAATTGGAAGAGTGTGACCCCACACCGGACTAAGCTCAGACCTGGGTCTGCCCATCTCAGCCATGTGATCTTGCACTGCTCACTCAAATCCTCTGAGTCTCGTTTTCTCCCCTCTAAAATGGGGACAATAACAGTACTTATCTGCTTACCTCAGCGGGACTGTTTGTATTATATTAAGTATGTGTAATTATTACCATGGACACAAGAGCGTTAGATGATCACTTGCACAAAACTCCTATTCCCACCATGCAGTGGGAGCTCCGGGAAGGTTATCAATTCCTTTGTTGCCACTGTTATCAGTGAACCAAGCTGTTTGCTTATTCAGACCACTGGGTGGCACCACAGATTTGATTCTGAGACTTTTATTCTCCAAGGCAGCTTTGGGATTGGTTGAACCATGTAACAGTGCTGTCTTTTTGTAGGTCAAAACCAGCACATCGTATCCAATTTCCTATGTTTCTACCTAATATTTGAGGTTCCCACTGCCCTGGGTTGCTTCCTTCCAGCTTTATTGCAGCTGAACACAGACCCACCCTTGGACTTACTGGCTGGGGCCTGTTTACAAGCCTTTAGGATTCTCTGTGCTGAACAAGAAAGCCAGGGATGTGTCTATGACATGGATGGCTGCCCAGGAGCCAGCCAGGCCTTGTTGCCAGAGACTTAGAGTCAAGGGTCCTCGCAAGTGGGGTAGACAGGCTTAGAAAGACAGCATCAGAATTAAGGACAGAGATGCAAACGCAGGAATATGACTTGTGGAGCAGAGGTCTCCCATTTTACACTAGCTGAGATGTCCTTGGAGAGGCCAGGAAGCATTTCCCAAGGAATTCAGAGGTCATATCACGCCCGGGTGACCCAGACATTCTGTTCCTTGTTTACTGTGTGTCAATGAGCTTGGCTGGCTGTGGGCCCCCAGCGTTGTGAAAGAAGTTGAGAAACGTTAGAAAGATCTCAGATCATTCACAGACTTGACATCCCTAACAGTGGGATTGACTCATCTGGAGGCTGGTGGGGGGGCCCAGTCAGATCTTCAGGTAAGGAGCCCTCTTTCTATTTGGTGTGGGGGAGCTTCCTTTGGGTGCTCTGCCTGAGTCTCTCTAGCCAAAGGGGCCTAGAAATTGTCACACATGTAGATGAATTTGGATGCGTCAAAGAAACAGGAGCATTCCGTGAGCAGCCTTTTCATATTTGTTCGTTTATTTAACATCCTCTTCAGAGATAAAAGCTAGCTCAGATGAGAAAGTTATTGCTCTTTTAAGCATTGAAGGAGATTTTTAAGAAAGGTTACCTTCCAGAAATATAAGAATGAGTTAATATTAAGAAATCAATGCAATTTGCCATATTACTATATCAAAAGAGAAAAATAATATTATCCCCACAGATACTAAAAAATTCAAGTCTATTCTTGGTAAGTACTCTCAACAAAGTGGGCACAGGTGTGTATTTCCTTAACATGATAAAATATTTTTATCTCAGTATAAAAGCCAATGTCATACTTAAGGGGGATACAATGGAAGCGCTTCCCAACTTAAAGTCAGAAGCAAGAGAGATTTGTCCATTTTCATAGCTATTATTGAATATTTTTCTGGATTTGTTAGCCCATATGATTTTACAAGAGACAGAACATGGAGATAGAGAAATCAGAAAGGAAGAAGCATTATTATTTCCCAAAAGGCATGATTTTATACCTGGAAAACTCAAAAGATTTGACTCAGAAAATATCACACACCAAATACTGGCACAGATGAAAAGCAACAAGAACACTCATTCATTGTTGATGGGAAGGCAAAATGGTGCAGCCAGTTTGGAAGGAGGTTTGACAGTTTCTTACAAAATTGAACACACTCTTACTGCACAATCCTGCAGCAAATCTCCTTGATATTTATCCAAATGAACTGAAAATGTTTGTCCACACAAAAACCTGTAGTTGAATGTCTATACCAACTTTATCTTTAGTTGCCAAACGCCTTCAAAAGTTGGATGGATATAGGCTGGGCGCAGTGGCTTATACCTGTAATCCTAGCACTCTGGGAGGCCTAGGCGGGTGGATTGCCTGAACTCACAGGTTCGAGACCAGCCTGAGCAAGAGCAAGAGCAACACTCGCGTCTCTAAAAATAGCCAGGCATTGTGGTGGATGCCTGTAGTCCCAGCTACTTGGGAGGCTGAGGCAAGAGAATCTCTTCAGACCAAGAGCTCAGGGTTGCTGTGAGCTATGACACCACGGCCCTCTACCAAGGCTGACAAAGTGAGACTCTGTCTCCAAAAAAAAAAAATTGTTGGATGGATAAACTGTCGAATATCCGCAATGGAATATTATTGAGTGCTAAAAAGAAATAAGCTATCAAGCCATGAAAAAACACGAAGGAATCTTAAATGCACATTACTGAGTGGAAGAAGCCGATCTGAAAAGGCTACATATTGTGTGATTCCAACTATAACCTGTGGAAAATACAAAACTATGGGGACAGTAAAAAGATCAATGCTTGCCAGGGGTAGGTGAGAGGGAGATGAATAGGCAGAACTCAAGGATTTTTAGGTCATAGTCATAGGATTTAGGTCAGAGGTCAAGGATTTTAGGTCAGATACGCTGCATGATACTATGAAGGTGGATACATGGTATTATATATTATACATAGCTCGTACAGGATCAAGAATGAACCATATGCGTGTATGTATGTTTATAAACACACATGAGAATGTTTATTTAAATTATAATGTTGTATATAAACATTATCATGTATGTTTATACACATACGCCATGGAGTACTACTATGCAGCCATAAGAAAGAATGAAATAATGTCTTTTGCAGCAACTTGGAAGGAACTGGAGACCATTATCCTACGCTGAGTAACTGAAATAAGGGAAGGGGGAGGGAAGAATGAATAAGTGGAGCATGGAGGATTTTTAGAGCAGTGAAACCGTCCTGTATGATACCACAATAGTGGGTACAAGTCATCATTCATTTGTCCACAACTATACAATCTACAACACCAAGAAAAAAATCTTTTTTTTTTTTTTTAATTTGAGACAGAGTCTCACCATGTCACCCTCCGTAGAGTGCTGTGGCATCACAGTTCATAGCAACCTCTGACTCTTGGGCTTAAGCAATTCTCTTGCCTTAACCTCCCAAGTAGCTGGGACTACAGGTGCCCGCCACAATGCCCGGCTATTTTTTTGTTGCAGTCGTCATTGTTGTTTAGCAGGCCCAGGTTGGGCTCAAACCTGCCTGCCTCGGCAGTGTATGTCGCTGGCACCCTAACCACTGAGCTATGAGCGCTGAGCCAACAACAGATCTTAGCATAAACTGAGGGCTTTGGTTGATAATACTGTGTCATCGATTGTAACAAATGTATCTCTCTGGTGTAGCATTGTGGGCAGAGAGGGTTTGTGTATGTGTGGGAGAATCAGAGGCATGTAGGAAATCTCTGTACTTTCTAATCACTTATGCTGTGAACCTAAAATTTCTTTAAAAAAAATACATTAATTTACAAAGTATTACAAACAGCAAAATTCAGTAAAATGTCCATTTGAAATTGATTTTCAGAATTTATATACTTAGCATTGATAAACAACTAGTTAGAAAAACAAATGGAACAAAGTCCATTTACAATAACAACCACAAAAGCAACAAATAATAGTAACAACACAATGAAACAATTAGAAATACACATAATGAGATATATGCAATCTATTTGTGAATTAAACTTTAGAATTGTACTAAGGGATACAAAGGATCTCAACAAATGGAAACATATATTACGTTTTCAGAAAGTCTATTTACCCTAAGCTGATGTATAAACTTAATGAGTCCAATAAAAGTACCAAGAGAGGAGGCAATGCCTGTGGCTCATTGAGTAGGGCACCAGCCGCACATACCGAAGGTGGCGGGTTCAAACCCAGCCTCGGCCGAACTGCAAAATAGAAAAATAGCCAGGCGTTGTGGCGGGCGCCTGTAGTCCCAGCTACTCAGGAGGCTGAGGCAAGAGAATCGCCTAAGCCCAGGAGCTGGAGATTGCTGTGAGCTGTGTGATGCCACGGCACTCTACCCAGGGCGATAAAGTGAGACTATCTCTACAAAAAAAAAAAGTACCAAGAGAATTTTTTTGGTAAGAATATCAAAAACAAGTAAAAATACCCAGAACAGCTGAGAGGGAATAAGATTTATCAGGAATGAAAGTGTCTCGCTCTGGGAGGCCGAGGCAAGTGGATTGCTTGAACTCACAAGCTTGGGAGTTGGAGACCAGCCTGTGCAAGTGTGAGACCCTGTCTCTACTAAAAATGAAAAACTGAGCCAAGAGGAGCTCTTGAGCCCAAGAGTTTGAGGTTGCTGTGAGCTATGACGTCACATCACTCTACCAAGGGTGACAAAGTGAGACTATGTCTCAAAACAAACAAACAAACAACAAAAAAAGAAATTAAAGTGTCTTATTTTATTGAGCTATAATAATGGCATTAACCAAAAAGACAAAGACAAAAAATTAGAAAATAATAACTATAACATATCATACTAAGAGAAATGTAAAAAGTCACTGAGATATCATTTACACCTATTGGTTATTAAAAATCATAAAATATGATAACAGCCTATCAGAGAGATACGGAAATGGGTACTTTCTTATGTTGCTGGTGACTGTATGGGTACAGCTTCTGAGTACAGCAATATGATAATACCCATAAATATAATTATTAGTAATTTTTAAAAGGTAATGTTTGATTTATATGCATGATTTTCATTTATTTACTCAGTGTTCCCTCTTTTATCCTGTACCTTTGATGACTCTTTGCAATCCAATTTTTCTTCTTTTTTAAATTTTTTTTTGATATGGGTCTTTCTCTGTCACCCAGGCTACAGTGCAGTGGCATCATCATAATTCACTTCAGCCTCTTTTTTTTTTTTTCAAGAGAGCTTCAAGCTGTCACCCTGGGTAGAGTGCTGTGAAATCACAGCTCACAGCAACCTCCAACTCCTGGGCTCAAGTGATTCTCCCGCCTCTGCCTCACAAGTAGCTGGGACTACAGGGGCCCGCCACAACACCCGGCCATTTTTTGGTTGCAGCCGTCATTGCTGTTTGGCAGGCCCAAGCTGGATGCAAACCTGCCAGCTCAGGTGTATGTGGCTGGCGCCTTAGCCGCTTGAGCCACAGGCACCGAGCCCACTTCAGCTTCTAACTCCTGGGCTTAAGCAATCCTGCTTCAGCCTTCCAAGTAGCTGGGACTATAGGTGTGTGCCACCACGGTGGCTAATTAAAAAGAAAACTTTTTGTAGAGACAGGGTCCTTCTATTGCCCAGACTTCTTCCTTTATTAAAATAAAAAAAATTTTTTTAGAGACAGAGTCTCTGTTTGTTGCCCCTGCTAAAGTGTGGGGGCATCATCATAGCTCATTGCAACCTTCAACTCCTGGCTCAAGTGATCCCCCTGCTGTAGCTTCCCAAATAGCTAGGACTACATGTATACATCAAGATGCCTGGCTAAATTTTCTGTTTTGTAGATACAGGATCTTGCTATGTTGCCCAGGCTGGTCTTGAATGCCTGGTCTCCAGCGATCTTTCCACCTTGGCTTCCCAAAGTCCCAGGATCATAGCTCTCCACTGCACAGACAAAATTTTCTTCCTTTAGAGGATGTTTTTGGATGGTAAACGTGCACATTTTACCACCTTCCATCTCGAAAGATAGTCTCAGGGGGTTCATAATTCTAGATTGACAATTATTTTTGTCAACATTCGCAAGATTTTATTTGCTATCTTCTGACGGAGTCTGTCGCTGTTCTGATTGTCAGTCCTTTCTAGGTGACCTGTTCTTTCTCTGTTTTTGTTCTCATGATCTTGTTTTTTTGTGTCTTCACATGATCTCATGTTTTACTGAGACATGACTAGATATGGATTTATTTGTATTTTTCCTGCTTCGTATATAATTTTGTTCCTAGACTTCTGGTAGTATGTTTTTCACTAGTTCTGAATCCTTCATAGCCATTATCTCTTTAAATATTTTATTTTCCTCATTCTCTTTATTCTTCATTGTATTCTTTCATAGTCTTCATTTTCAAACACATGCGCACACACATATTTTTAAATTAGTGCTTCCTTCATGTTTTCCCTCTGCTTGTCTCTCAGGAGGACACTTTTGGTAGTTCATTTTTATTTTTTATTTTTTGAGACAGAGTTTCACTATGTTGTCCGAGGTAGAGTGCTGTGGCATCACAGCTCAAAGCAACCTCTAATTCCTGGGCTCAAGAGAGTCTCCTGCCTCTGCCTCCCAAGTAGCTGGGACTACAGGTGCCTGCCACATGCCTGGCAATTTTTTTTGTTGTTGTTTAAATTTTTTTTTTTTTTTTGTAGTTTTTGGCTGGGGCTGGTTTTGAACCCGCCACATCCAGCAAATGGGGCCGTCGCCCTACACCTTTGAGCCACAGGCACTGCCCTTCCTGGCTATTTTTTTTTTTTTTTTTTTTTGCTGTTGTTTTCATTGTTTTTTTTTTAGCTGGCCGGGGCCAATTCAAACCTGCCAGCCTTGGTGTATGTGGCCGGTGCCCTACCCACTAAGATATGGGCGCTGCATAATTCTTTTTTTTTTTTTTGAGACACTCTGGTGTGCTGTGAGAGAATCTTAGGTGTGCGGTGAAAAGTTTTAAAGATCATTAATTAAATTATTTTCAAAAGAAGTTCAAAGCACAATAAGTATATTCTGTTTTATATTCTTTTTTTGATTCACATAATTTAAGTGTACCATGGAAGTGTAACTATAGGTTCAAATGTGACATGAGATAAAGAAGGTTGAAGAACACTGGTATAGATGGCTTGATTAATTTAAAGTTGAACTTAAAGTTAATAATCTGAAGTGTGAAAGTGTATAGAGAGATGGTAGCTTCTGGCTGCCCGACGCTCAGATATAAGGGCCAAGGTGGAATCTTCTGCAAATTAGAAACATATACTGGAGTATGAATTGGACTTTTTGTTTGTTTGTTTGTTTTTGAGGCAGAGTCTCACTATGTCAGCCCCCGGGTAGAGTGCCGTGGTGTCATAGTTCACAGCAACCTCAAACTCCTGGGCTCAAGTGATCCTGCCTCAGCCTCCCAAATAGCTGGACTCCAGGTGCCTGGTCAATTTTTCTATTTTTAGTAGAGATGGGGCCTCACTAGATTGTCTGAAACTCTTGAGCTGAAGCTGTCCTCCAGCCTTGGCCTCCCAAAGTGCCAGGATGACAGGCTTGAGCCACTGCACCTGGCCAAGTATGGATTGGTTTTTAAAACATGTTAAGTGAAAAAGCGAGAAAGAGAATATGACTTATTAGCACAGGTCAGAGTATGTTAGTAAAAGATACACATGTGAAAACATACATTTTACAAAGCTACAAGGATACACATTCAATACATTAGAATGGCTCCCACGGTGGGGTAAGGGAGGGTGGGAACAGGAATTGGGCCCAGGGATGAAGGGGGAAGATAAATCAAACAGTAGAAGGGCCTCATAGGCTACCAATGAAGATAAACTCCGAAATGAGATAAATGCTGAACTCAGTCCTGGACACTTACCTTCCGGGCATTAACTGACTGCAATCTTTCCTATCAGTAGAAAGGTTTGTGCATGTGACCCTAGGTGTCATGTGGCCAGTGGACAGCAAATTCCTGGAAACTTGTAAGTGTCTGGAGTCCCGGAGGTCTGGAGGCAGGCGCTGCATATTTCCCCTGGAGGCACAGGGTCAGCTGCCCTCCCGGCCCGGGCAAAGCCCCTTGACGCATCTGTCTTGGATGAAGCACAATGTACTGGCTGGAGTCTTCTAGAATGTGGCCACAGCCCAGCTTGAGTTTCCATGTGTTTCCAGCAGTTGGCTTGGAGTCCTCAGGAGTGGAGCTCTCTGGGCAAGGACCCTTCTTGCCCACCTGTCCTCACCGTCTGCCAGAGGGACATCTGCATTAGGAGAAGGAATCTCAGAGGAAAATGTTCCCAAATGTCAGCCTTTGGCACATCACAGTTTTTACTAAAGGTAAAGCTGAGGACTTGGACAGACATTGCTCCAAAGATGACATAGAAATGGCCATTAGCACATGAAAAGATGTTCAACATGACTAGCAGGGAAATGGCGGTCTAAACCAGGATGAGATACCGCCTCACGCGGGTTAGGATATCTATGCTCAAAAAGAAACTCCAAGTATTAGTGAGAATGAGAAGAAATTGGAACCCTGCTGCACTGTTGGTGGGAATGGAAAATGGTACAACTGTTTTGGAAAATAGTCTGGTGATTCCTAAAAATGTTAGACAAAGAATTACTGCAGGATTCAGCAGTTCCACGTCTGTGTTATAGATACAGAAAAGGCTTGCAAGTGGGGACTCAGATATTTGTATGCATGCGGATAGCAGGATTGAAAAGATGGAAGCTGGGCCGGGCACGGTGGCTCACGCCTATAATCCCAGCACTCTGGGAGGCAAAGGTGGGTTGGATCACTGGAGCTCAGGAGTTCGAGACCAGCCTGAGCCAGAGCAAGACTCAGTCTGTACTAAAAACAACACAGATAGCTAGGTGTTGTGGCCGGGGCATGTAGTTCCAGCTGCTTGGGAGGCTGAAGCAAGAAGATCTGTTGAGCCCAGGAGTTTGAGGTTGCTGTGAGCTATGATGCCACAGCACTAAGCAATTTGTGTCCATTGACAGATGAAAGAATAACAAAATGTGCCACATACTTATAATGAAATATTATTTAGTCTTATAAAGGAAGGACATTCCAGCATATACTGCCACATGGCTGAACCTTGAAGACATTATGCGAAGTGAAATAAGCCAGTCACAAAAGGACTAATACTGTATGTACAGAGGGTGCAAAAACATATGTACATATTTTCAGAAAGGAAAAATGTATATTAAAATCATAATATTCAATACATAACAAAAGATGAATATGTCACGTTGAACACTCCTTATAATTGTAAAAGTCAAATGTGACTTGAGTATTACAATTTTAACACAGTTTTTTCCTTTCTTAAAATGTATATACAGTTTTTCTGTACCCTGTGTATATTCCACTTATATGAGGTTCTAGAAAAACCACATTCGTAGAGGCAGAAAGTAGAATGATGCTGCCAGAGGCTGGGGTTCTGGGGGGGTTAGTGTTTAATTGGGGCTGAAAAGTTCTGGAGATGAATGGTGGTGATGGTTGCACAACAAGGTCAAGGTACTTATTGGTACAGAGCTGTACACTTAAAATGATTCATACTCAGGAGGCTGAGGCAGGAGGATCACTTTAGCCTAGGATTTTGAGGTGAGCTATAATTGTACTACTGTGCTCTAGCCTGTGTGACAGAGCAAGACTCTGTCTAAAAAATAAAATATTAAAATGGTAAATGTTATGTTATGTGTATTTTGGAATAAGAAAAAGTAAAGTTGCCTAAGAGGAGACTCCGCAAAGCAGCTGCATTTCAATGTAACCTCTATTCTACCCCTTGGCGAAGTTGCAGAAGTGGAGGTTGGAGTAGGAGAGGAAGCCTGGCTTTTAAAAAGTTCTTAGCCTCTGATGAGGATGAAAATGGGAAACATAGTGAGGACTCAAAAATTTGGAGTCCTAATACAACCTATGGAAAGATGTATGGAGAATTCTCAAGGGACTAAAAGTTGACCTCCCATTTGATCCCACAATCCCATTACGAGGTTATCTGCCCAGAAGAAAAAAACATCATTTTACCACAAGGCCATTCGCACCAGAATGTTGATTGCAGCTCAATTCACAATTGCCGTGTTGTGGAGTCATCCCAAGTGCCCATCGACCCTAGTAAAGCATCTCAAGAATGGAAAAGCAAAGTATCCAATGTACTCAATACCAATATGAAGCCAATATATAGACAAGTGCAAGTGCACCCCAAAGAAAAAGACAAGTAGAGTCTAGGGAGGGGGAGGGGAGAAGAAAGTAGGGCGGGGAGGGGAGATGGAGGGTGATTGGCAGGCTGTCACCTAATGTGCACAGTGTGAGAGTAGTCAGCATCCCCCCCCCGGGTGAAAGGCTCAACTACACTTGAACTTTACATAGAAATGAAAACAATGTAACCTAAACATTTGTGTCCTCATATTAATCTGAAATTTAAAAACAAATATTGGAGTCCCGAGAGTCTCTTGGGCGAGCACATGTCCTGATGCCCTCTGCTGGGCAGGATCCACGTTCTCTGTTCTGGGAACAGGGTGCCTGTGCTTGCCCATGTGTGCTCACACTCCCGTCACGTCATGTACATACGGGTACCTGCCTCAGCACTCAGACAGGCTGGCATCTTTCTAGAAAGAAAGAAGAATATCAAACCATTCTCTGGAACTTTCTATCTGGGGCAGGTGACTCTACTCATCCCTGTAAGTCACTTTTTCCTGGAGCCAGACAGCCCTCAGCGAGGAGGCCTGATGGCAGAGCAGATGTGCAGGGAGACCCACTCTCCTGGTACCCCATGCAAGAAGCGGGAGGCAGTCCACGCCTTGACCAGGGCCCAGCTGAGAGGCCAGTGCAGGCTGAAAAGCTTTGCTGTGGAATTTCGTGCTCCCAAAGATAAGCCCAGTCCCCCACCTGTCTCCAACACAGGCATAGCTGGCAGTTCTGTTATCAGCGATGAGCCCCTGCTCTGACGGAGACCGACCGGGGCCTCCTGCTCTTGGGGGCCTCCTGACAGCTGCCCCAAGATGATTGTGGAGATACGCAGCAGAGGAGATAAAGGAAATTGCCCCTGGACTTTGGTTGGGGTGTCCTAGAGGCTGACAGGGCCCAGTCAGCCCTGTGGCAGGCATTGTTTTCCCAGCCGGGCCTGGTGGAGACCTGCCACCACCACGCTCTGGGGCTGGGTGTGCCGGCTCTCAGATCCCAGCAAGTCCCATCCTCACACCTCACTTCCCAGCCCTACAGGACGGGAAAATACAAACAGCTCCCCTGCAGGGGTGTGGGAGGGAGAAGAGGAGGTCACACCAAATGATGGTAATAGACAGTCAAAACATGTCATCCTTGGGAAATGCTTCATTTCCAGCCCACACGGGTAAGCCAGGGTTCTAGAGCCAGCAAGAGCTGGAGAGGGAGGGAGGGAGGCAGAGGAAGGAAAGGAAGGGGTGGGGAGGGAGCTGGGCTGGGCAGGAGTGCACCCAGCAGCACGGAGGGAGGCCGGAGGCCGGCGCCAGAGCCCGGCCCAGGGAAGGCTGGCGTCGCCTCCTCCCAGATGTGCCAGAGATGGTGCCAGAGAGATCCCCGAGTCAGCCTATCTGCGGGTCAGACCTGTCACACCTGCTTCTGCTTCTTTGCCTCTTTGCTGAGGGGAGGTAAGTGGAGGGTCCAAGCACGTGTGGCTGGCACAGTGCTGCCCAGGAAGATCGACCTTCTCTGGGCCAGCGTCTCACCCAGACATCACCCATCCTGGTATATTAGCACTGACTGGGGTAGAGATAGGAGGGTGGGGGAGCAGAGACTACGAGGCATTCTGTGCCCAGCCCTGACCAATAGAACAGTAGCCAAGAGTTAAGGGCTGGATCGTGGGCCTCCACAATTCACATGTACCAGTCCAACCCCACTACCTCACAAGGTAACTTTAATTGGACGGAGGGTTGTTGCCGATGTAGTGAGTTGAGATGAGATCACTAAAGTGGGCCCTAATCCAGGGTGACTGGTGTCCATATATAAAGGAGAAATTTTGACAGAGACACGTGGTGATATGAAGGATGCTGTGTGAAGATAAAGGTGGAGATTGGCTGCTGTCTCTCAAGTGAAGGACTCAACCCTGCTGACACCTTCATCGTAGAAGGCCGGCCTCCAGGACTGTGAGACAACATTACACTGCTGTTGTTTACCAAGTTGTGGTAGGGGTTTGGGCAGCCCCAGCAACTGACGCTCCCAGGTCAGCCTCAGGACTGGGATAGACACCGGCCAGCGGAGATGGAAATGGTGATCCTTTCTTTATCAACTCTGTGATCTAGGACAGTGTTTTTCAACGTTTTTTTTTTCCATCTCGTGGCACACTTGAACCTGTAGTTAAACTTCTGTTTAGGAGAATTAAGAGTCAAGAGTTATGTTGATCAAAAAAAAAGTAAAAAAAAAAAAAAGAAGAAGAAGAAGATACTTGCTGTGATTTGAACCTCTTTTGAAAATAATTTAATTAATGATCTTTAAAAATTTCCATGGCATACCTATGATCCTCTCCTGGCATAGCCCCGTGGCTCAGCACACCAGTTGAAAATCACTGCTCTAGGAATTGCTGGGAGACCAAGCTCCTCAGCACTCCTGGAACTCCCGCGGGACCAATAATCCAACATCTGGCTGGAACACTAACATCTTCTCACCTCATCTCATTCATTCACTCATTCATCTGGCAAATATCTTACTGGGTCCCTACTCTGTTCCAGGTGAAGCTTGGGACTGGGCGTGCACTGGGCAGAAGGCACACTCCATCCTGCCGTAAAAGAACTCACATGTAGCCCGATGGGGAGGAAGAGTCTCCCCAAATGCAGCCTCTTAACAGAGTGGGACAGAGAAGAGTGGGGCTGGAGGATGGCCAGGGGACTTGTGGTCTGCTCCTCTGTGGTAGTCCCCTTCCCTCATGCAGCTGCCAGGCCTTTGAGGAATGAGGATCTGGGTTCCCAGGACAGCTTGTCACAGGTGGAGAGGGCCCCCTTCCTGCAGGGAGGAAAGGTCCTACTTCTAAGGAATGTGGGATGGTTGGCTTTCAAAGGTCAACTTCTACTGGGACTGGCGACACTGCATTTTGCAATGTGTGCTATAGTCATTTTTCACTAGCTGCTCTCTCAAACAGACCTGAGGGAGCAGTGACAATGATGATAAGAGTGATGATCCATTTTTTCAGTTCTGTAAAGCAAGGTTCTCCCAGTCCAGGGCTCTGCAGAGATTGTGTGGCCAAACCCCAGGCTGGCTGGCGGGTGTGGGCCTCAGCAGCTCTGTGCAGATGACGGTGTGAGCAGAGGGGATGACTCCTTACATGGGGCGCACTCCCTGAGTACAGGGGAGGAGGGTGACTCCTCAGACGGGGTGCACTCCCTGAGCTCTGAAGGCTTCAAACGGGGTGCCTACCTGAACACCTCAGAGCAGCTGTCAGTTGCAGACCACTGGGCTGAGGTGAAGCTTCACCATTTTTTTCCCTTTACTACAAAAATATTCCAAAAATGCATGTTATCCACAAGCTACTGGGCAAGGTCCAATTTGTCAGCATGTCCTTATCATGTAGTGGCTCTGGTGTCAAATGGCCTGGGTTCAAATCCTGGTTTATTAGCCCAGTGACCTTGGGCAAGTTCCTCATCATCTCCAAACTGCTCGGTTTCTTCATCTGTAAACTGTGGCTGCGATACTAACACCTATTTCATGATTCTTTTTTTTTTTTTTTGAAACAGAGTCTTACTCTGTTGTCCCAGGCCTAGAGTCCTATGGACAGAAACCTCAAACTTTTGGGCTGAAGGGATCCCCTGCCTAGTCTTCCAAGTAGCTGGGACTACAGACCCCGATACGACACTCAGCCAGTTTTTCTATTTTTAGGAGAGATGGGGTCTCACTCTTGCTCAGGCTGGTCTCAAACTCCTGAGCTCAAGGGATCCTTCTGCCCCCGCCTCCCAGAGTGCTAGGATGACAGGTGTGAACCGGAAATCTGGCCTATGATGTTGTTTTGAATGCTAAGCGATAACATTTAGAGGCTCACGTTAACAGGCCCTCTAAGTGTTAGATATTCGTATTATTATTGGGATTAAGGTATGGTCTTTGGCCCTCTATGTGAATTCTGCACCATCATTCCATGGCTATGTGTCCTCAGGCGGGTCAACTCCTGTCTGCAGTGGGCAAGTCCAGAGCCCTTGTCGGGACTAAGCCCTTCATTCCCTTGCTGCAGGGGTGTTGGTGGCTGATGGAGCCCAGCAGGGTTTCTGGCTGAGACTTGCCCTCAGCTGAAGACAGTCGCCTCGCTCAAAGCCACACCTGCATCCATGAGGGTTGATGCAGGGATTTAAAGGCCAGGCCCTCCTGCTCCAAGGCAGGAAACCTGGGAAGGCACACCCACAGGCGCGCAGCTGCCACCTGATTCCATCCCCCTTAGGTGTTGCTCTCGAGGGTACTCCCCAGCAAACCTGCACACGAATCCCTGTCTCTGTGTTTTCCTGGGAATCCAACCTATAACAGTTGGTGCCAGGAAGGATCCAGGAACAGACTCTAAAAAGGGATTTTTGGCGCTAGATCACCTCCTGGCCAGCTGGCAATGAGGGCCTCAGGCGCAGAGCTGTGGGGCAACTGTTCAGACTTTCCCAGGTGGCGAACCAGGTTGGGAGCTGGTGGGAGGGACCCTGCGATTGCGACTGGGTGCTGCACACCATGTCCTGTTATTCCACAGCTGGGAACCAAACTCCGGGTTTGAGTCTGCAGCCGTGACTGCCACGTCCCCATCGGCAGAAAGTCCTGTCTGCTGTGGGCTTTGGTTTCCTGGAAGATGAGGGGGTGAGAGGAGCTGATTGGACAAGCTGATTCACAGAGGTCTCTTCCAGCTCTAGCATCCTACACAAGCCCGTGCACTAGCGGGGAGAGGGGGTTTGGAGCCAGCAGTGTGAATAGTGAGGGGTGCTGAGTGCAGGGTTGTGGAGGAGACTTCCTCTGCCACCCCCCACCCCACCCCCGCTTTGCCTGAAGCAGACTGTTCAGTGCAGGGCTCAGACTGCCTCGCTCAGGCCCTTCCATTCCACCCGCTGTTCTCCCTCAGCCCTTGGGTTCTGATGCCCAGTTACCCACAGCTGCCTCCAGTGAGCCTGATTTTAGTCCATGTCTGTGAGGCTGATCTTGCCTTGTAGACCTCCCTTTTGTCCGCCCATTTTTGCCCACACCTGGCAGAAGCTGTGGGCTCGGGCAGCTGTAGAATCGGAGAGGACAGAATGGCAGGCCTGGGTTTCTGGTCTGTGACGCCTTGAGACTGAGCTCCTGGATTGGCCTGGCAGATGGGGCCTCACTCTGTTCACCCCAGAAGACCATCTCATATTTACTCCTCCCAATTAGCCCACAAGGCAAACACTCAAGGAAGAAATGGAGGCTTGGAAGGGCTGAGTGACTTCTTGAAGGTCACATGGCTGGTGGCAGAGCCACACACACACCCAAGCCCACGCAGGGACCAGAGAAGGAGACATCAAATTTGACTGGCATAGTAGGAGTAGAAGATTTCATTTTTTTTTTTGTTTGCTTGTTTATTTATTCACTCTGAAATGAAATCAATTATTTAAAATGTTTTAAAATTCGAAATAAAGAGTTTAACAAAACTCAAAGTTTAAAGAAAGTAAAAATTACCCTTAAATTCCACCAACTGGAAATAGTTACTGTTAACAGTTTGGTGAACAGATTTCCAGACGGCTCTGTGTGTTAGTGTGTGTGAGTGTGCATGTGAGATTTTATGATAATGGGATTATATACTGTTTCATAACCTGCTCTTTTTACTCAACAATATGTCACAGAACCCTTTCCTCATCAGTAAATATAGCTCTACCCTTCATTTAATGGCTGCAGATGGAAGTGTGTACCATCTCTACTTACCCAACCCAATACTGATGGGCATTTAGGTTGTTTCCAGTATTTTGCTATTACCACAAATCTAGTATGAACATTACTATACCTCTGTCTTGGCCATTTGTCCAGCTACTGTCTCAGGATACATTTTATCAGACTTGTCTTAAAGAAAATCCCCTACAGTGAGGGAGGCCACTCTGATGCCTCATTCTGGTTTTCCAGAATGAAATCCTTGTTTTCCAGGAAACCTGGGGCTCTTCCCCAAGGGCTGGTGGCCTCCATTATGGGTGATCCCATCGCAGGACAGCAGAGCCACAGACTCAGGGAGACAACTTACTCTTTGGAAACTTCTGGGTAAGGTGCAGGAGGAGCCCAAACTGAAATTTCCAAATCCAAGTCCAAAAATGTGACTAGTTGTTCCCATGGAACATCATCAAATGATGATGATGATCCATGGGGACAACTCCAAGTCCAAAATGTGATTAGTTGTCCCCATGGAAGTCATTAGTCCAGTTGACTTCCTGCCAGAAGGAAGGAAGGTGCTTCTGTGGGTGCTTACTCAGGGCCTGCAACTCATCAAGGGGCTTGGTTTCCTTCTTGGGGGCAATTGGGTTAGAAGAGGGTATGGGCCTCTCACACCCATAATCCTAGCACTTTAGGAGGCCGATTTCTCTTGAAACCAGGAATTTGAGACCAGCCTGCGTGGCACAGCAAGACCTCATCTCTACAAAAAATTAAAAAGTTAACTGAGCATGGCTGTGTGTGCCTGTAGTCCGGCTACTTAGGAGCCTGAGGTGGGCAGACCACTTGTGCCTAGGAGTTTGAAGTTACAATGAGCTATGGTCATGCTGCTGCCTGGGTGACAGAGTGAGACTCTGTCTCTAAAAAACAAACAAACAGAAGAAAACCTAAAAAAAACTCGGCCCAAAGGATGCTAGTGGGTAGTGGGCCAGAGGGAATCCAGGCCAGGATGGAAGCCTGGGCTTGGTGCTGTATGAGTCACTCATTTATTCATTCTTACTCCCACAGCTGCATAATTATAGGGTGACAATTCTTACGCACAGGGGCATAAGCAGAGGGGCATAAAGAAGGGAGTTGGAGTCTCCGGGGGTAGTTACTCCATTAGTCTATTCTTTGACCAGGCAAACCCCTTCATTTTTTTAAAAAAAAGACTTTATTTTAAAAAGCAGTTTTAGGTTCACAGCTAAATTTGGCAGCAGGTATGGAGATTTTTCCATACACCCCCTGCTCCTACACGTGCACAGCCTCCCCCACCATCAACATTCCTCACTGGAGTGGTGCATTTGTTACAGTTGTTGGCCCTATGTGGACACATCATCTCTCAGAGCCCACAGCTTATTTTAGTGCTCACTCTGGGGGATGTATGTTCTATGTGTTTGGACAAATGTATCCACCCTTATGGTATCATACAAAGTAGTTTCTCCACAAGGCCAATATATTAAGAAATATTGGAAGGGTAACTTTCATCATTATGGTTACAGCTCCCCTTCCCCTACACACACACACACACACACACATACTGCTTGAACATAGATCTGTGCAAGTGAGAAGACGTACGTGAACCTATGATCAATAAAACTTCCTTTTATTGTTTTTAAAGGAGAGGTTTCTTCTCTGCCCCTGCAATGTGCCCCAAAGATACAGATTTGGTTTGCTAGGGGTATGGTGACTCCATCAAGGGCTGGACTTGGAATCTGGAGGAAGCCTTCCAAAGGGGGCAGGAAGGGAAGGAGGGTGTGGGCAGAATTCCAGAGTCTTAGTGGCAGAATATAGCCAATGATTATTTTTTTTCAGAGACAGGGTCTCACTCTGTTGTCCAGGCTGCAGTGCAGTGGCCTAATCATAGCTCACTGCAACCTCAAACACACAGGCTGAAGAGTGTCTCCTACCTTAGCCTATAGCTGGGACTATAAGCATGTGCCACCACACCCAGCCAATTTTTTTTCCATTTTTTTATAGAAACACGGTCTCTGTACATTGCCCAGGCTGGCCTGGAACTTGTGGTCTCAAGTGATCCTCCATTCTTGTCCTCCCAAAGTGCTTGGACTACAGGCATGAACAACCACACTTGGCCAGACCCTCTTTTACTGAAGCTCACAGGTCACGTCTGAGGATGGTGAACATTCTTGAGCCGACTCACACCAGTCTGATAATGAAAACATCTGTCACAGTTGCCTGACTGCCTTTGAAAAGTGTTGTTGGTATGTTCCTCCATTCATTGAGAGAATGAGGCCCCACCATTATCTCTCCGCAGAGGGCTCACAGAACCCGCAGGTGCCTTAACCCTACCAGGATAGAGCTGGGCAGTGTGGTCTGGGGCAGTCTGCCTCCATATCTCTCTCGCCAATTCTCTACTCACAGTACCCTGATTTTCTCCTCCTTCTTTTCTGGAGGGATGACTCTGTGCTGCAGAATCAGGGCTGTAACATGTGACCCAGCTCTAAACTGATGCACACATCACAGAGATTGCTTCATGACCTGGTCGCCACCAATCTCAAGGGTTCCCAGGCTTCTCCCCTGGGGCTTCTCTAGGCTCTGTCCTTCCCATGAGCAGCCAAGAACTCCAACTGTTCCTCACACCTGATTAATGAGGGTGTCAGCAGGTGACAAGTCTGCAGAAATCCCTTGGGGCTTCTTCCAGAGATAATAGGGCTTCTTCTAGACACCCCAAGGTTGACGTCAAGGAGATACTTAGAAACGATCCCCTTTGGAATGTTAAAAGGCTTACAAGGACTATATTATTGAAGACACCTCAAATTCTGTGCATCAGGATTTCCTTTTGGCTGAACACTGATAAGACACCAACCTCAGGATATCATCTGTCCCCAAAGGGACTTACAGTTCTATCCCTAAAATCCCTCCATGTTCAGCTCTGGTTCTTGAATCTGAGCGACAGAAAGGCCTGAGGAGACCCTGAAGGCCTCTGGTTCATCCACACAGATGAAGAAATAAGGCCCAGAGAGGGGCCAGGACTTTCCCAGAGTCTCACAGCCTGTTACAAAGCTAGGAAAGAAGCTTGGACAGTGGTTCTCAACTTTCCTAATGCCCCCTAATGCCGTGACCCTTTAATACAGTTCCTCATGTTGTGGTGACCCCCAACCATAAAATGATTTTCGTTGCTACTTCATAACTGTAATTTTGCTACAGTTATGAAGCGTAATGTAAATATCTGATATGCAGGATGTATTTTCATTGGTTGCCACCCACAGGTTGAGAACCGCTGACCTAGGAGGTCCAGGGACCTATCTCACGCTCTTTCCACTATTACCAGTAGTATCAGTGTGCAATGCATTCAGCTGAAACAAGAGAAAACTAGAATTAGCCATCAAGGAATCTGGGTTGGGCCGTTCCAAGCCTGGGCACTGCCACTTAACCCAAATCCTTCCCTCTTTTTGCTGTTCTCTCCTTACCATGCAGTCCTTTTCCTTGTGCTTGTGGCCTCACATGGCATTTCCTTGCTATCCTGGCTGTCTGGTCTGCTTTCTGGGCAGGAAAGGGGAGAAGAACTTATGGTGAAGGGCTATGAGCTCAGTTTGTGCCCCTTAGGAAGTCTCCCTGAAGTCCATAGCCTGGAACTTCCACTTAGGTTTCTTTAGCTAGACAAGGTTGCCTGGACACCCATCAGTGATGTTTGTAGCTGGGCTTGTTACCATCCTGAACAAAATTAGGGTCTGCTAGACAGGAAGACAGGGAAAGGCCAGAAGCAGAGTCTGCCACACAGTTGCCTGGATTGGGATCCAAGAATGCCCTGCCTGGAAGGCCACCAGGTTCTTCTCTTCAGTTTCGAATAGTCCCAAAGGTAGAACGTAGTAGAGAAGATAAAAGTTTGAATTTTCTGCTGAGTTGGAGGTTTCTGGGGATGGTTAGGGTGGGAACTTTTTAGTGTGGTTTGAGAGAGAATTCTTGATACATAGATTAGGACAGAAAGAAGTAAAAGTTGATTTTACTTCCCGAGGGGAGGAAGGACATAGCAGAAAAGAAAGGAATGAGAAGTGCTGGCTCTAGGATAAGGGGTTTAGAGTTTTCTACGGGGTAAAGGAAAGGAACAGGGGACTGCTGTTAGCCAGTAGCAAGAGCCCGATGTGAAGCAGCTGCGTTTGTTTTTCCTCCTTTCCCGCCGCCTCTTCTCTGTCAGGCTAGGTTATCAGTTTCCCCAGAACATGCTGGTGGAAAGAGCATGAATTGAGGGAGGGTCATGATCCTATCTTCTCAGTTTTTTCAAGTGCTGTGACAATAAACTCTTAGAGACAAGGTAAGCCCCAGGTGGTCAACCAAACAAGGGCATAGTTGCGTGTTATGATCTTTCTCTCTTTTTTTCTTTCTATCAGATAGTTTATTTTTCCATGTTAGTTTATTAGGAATGCTCTCCTTTTCAGGATATAAAAAACTAGGAAAGAGGAAGAGAGGGCGTTTTGACCACACAATCCTTTACATGCTCACCTTTGAATTATGTCCTCTTTCTGAAAGCCCTGCTCAAAATTGTGAGGGTAGAGAGGGCAGGGCTAAGAGAGCCATGGGCTGGGAGAAATAGTGAAGTCAGACTTCTGTCCTGCACCCTCAGCTGGTTGGATTGCTTAGAGATCTGGGCTAGATGTGGAGGGAACTTCCTGCACATGCCACTTCTCCCCATGGAGACCAAAGAGGCCATGACCACAGGCCGGTCTCTTCTTCTGGGCTGGGCCCAGCGTTCTTCACGAGAACCTCATACCCACTCATCCTTCCCACTCTAGCCCTGTCTACCACTGGTGCAGGTGCCTGCTAATGCTCTATGGGGTATGAGCACATGTTACCTTGAGCACTTTTCTTCAAAGTGAGGTTCCCTAACCAGCAGCAGCAGTACCTAAGAATTTGCCAGAAATACAAATTCTCAGACCCCACCCTATGAGATTAGAAAAACTGTGGGTGACACCCAGAAGCCTGTGTTTATATAAATGTATTTTAGAGATGGGGTGGAGCGAGGGAGTCTCACTATGTTGACCAGGCTGGTCTCAAACTCCCAGGCTCAAGTGATTCATCTGTCTCAACCTCCCTAGTAGGTAGGACTACAGACATGGGCCACGGCACCTGGCTTCACAAGCCCTCAGGTGATGTATAACAGCGTTCAGCTGCGAAGCTCAGCGTCTGTGCTGCCAGCACCAACCTGAAGACAACTGAGAAAGACAGAAATAACAAGAGCCCACCTGGCCCTCACAGGGCTGGTGAACCATGGCCTTCTGATTTCAAGATCATTCTTTTTTAAGTACCAAAGGAGGCAAGAGAAGTTCATCTTTCTCTGCTGCACCCCTTTCAATAAAAGGATTTGTTAATTAAAAATTGGATTCCGTCTAAAGGCTGCACTTAAGGACCAGGAAGGTCACAGTTTCCTTTCTCCATAAGCGACAACCATGTGAAGACCAAGTTTTTTTTTTAGGCTAAGAATTACTGTTCAAGCTAGAAATGGCTGAGGGACCAAACGAGTTTCCCATTTTATAGATTTGGGAACTGAGATTATTGAGAGAGGAGAATATATTTGCCCAAAGTGAATAGCACAAGTGGAACTAGAATTCAAGTCTCCTGAATCCTAGGGTGAGTGAGCTATTTTTTTTTTTTTCCAAATTGGAATATCTTAAAAAATTGTAGCATTTATGCCTATTGTGTGAATCTTCTACACAAGAATGCGGTACCAAGGAATCCAGCCTCCTTGTAAACGGTGAAGAAAGCCGAGGGGAAGAGTCTGAAGTGGGAGTAATGGCTTATCTGGGGATGTGCTGGCTGGGCCACAAGGACCCGCCCTTGTTGGGGGCCTCTCACCTCCTCACTTGGTGTTCTTTCACCACACTAATGCCATGGCCTCTCCAAATGAGACTGGGGCAGAGGTAGTGGGGCTTGTGCTTTTCTGTACCTTCCAGTACTGGAGGGAACTGTACCAGCCAGTCCTCCAGGCCAGGACCGCTGTGGGGCCCAGGACAAGAGTAACAATGAAGGCCCAATACCACGTAGCTATGTTTTAAAATGCTGTAAGCTAACAAACCACTAAATAAAATGTGTGTCTTCTTCCTACTTTGACAAATAAACCTTTATAAAGACTTGGCAGACTGGAATAGGGGGTGCAGAAAGAATAGGCTCGCCCCACATAGCCCACCCCCTTCTCTTCCCATCCAGGCTGCATCCCACACTTTGAGGGCCTTGTGCACAGGCAGGTGGACGTGGCAGCCTGCTCACTACACTCATCTACACTCCTGCAAAGAGCTAGTCGTGGCCACCGTGGGAGGCAGCACCTAGAGAAGAGGCCCAGGCACACCCTGGGAGCTAGCTCAGGGTCCTGGACATCTGGACCTAAGATAGATGGTCTTGGAGAGAACATATCCCTTTTCCCTGTGACTGCCCCCACTGTGGGTAGGCTGTGGCTGCGGGGAGGGCATACGGCATGCGTACCACTCGGGAGCTGGTTGGAACTGCAGACTCTCGGAATCATGCCAGAACTTCTGAGTCAGAATCTGCATTTTAACAAGATCCCCAGGTGATTTGTGTGCACATCAAGGTCTGAAAAGTACTGCTCTGAGGCCCCAAACTGAGGACCCTAGTCCCTCTTACCTAGGTCTGGGGGTGGTACTGACAGCAGGTATCAATAAATACTTGCTCAACTAATGGCAGATGTTCCCTAACATAAGCCTGGTAACCTGCAGGGGGCATGGCTGCCTGGCTCACAAGGATATTATTTCCTCTTTCCCTGGGGCCTCAGTGGCCAATATCAGCTATACGCTCTGCTCTGGCCAGAGAGCTGGTTGGTCTGGTAACAGATGCCTGACGTATACTGGGCTCATCAGATTATCTCTCCCAGGAATTTTAAACTTAAGCCAAGAAAAGAGACTCCGGAGTAATAGCAATAGTGAACATGTGCCAAGCATGGTGCTCAGTGTTTTATGTATATGATGATCAATCTTCACAGCCACCTCACCAGGCAGGTATTACTACTCTGCTTGTTTTCCAGCTGAGGAGCTTGGGCTCCCTGGGGTTAACTCTCCTTTCCCAAAGGTTCCGAGGGGGTGCGGCAGCATTAGGAGAGCAGAGTGGCTGGATAGCTGAAACTGAGCCATGTGATGCACAGATGAGGTCTGCCCACTTGGGCTGCCCAGGTTCCCTGGGGGCTGTGTAACTTCATGATTGGAACAATGATTATGGGAAACGGCCTGTGTGCAGAGGTGGGCAAGACCTGGCTCCAGGAAATGCTGCAACGATGGAGGGAGGAAACCTGGGGACTAGTGACGAGCAGGAGCGGTGGAAAAGGGGAGCAGAGAGAACCTCCACCTCCTGAAGGGAGAGCAGGGCACTGGCCAAGACCAGCTGGAGTCCATCCGAACCTCAGTATAGGCCAGACAGTGCTCACCGCAAGGACTCTTGGAGATCTGCTTCCCCCCTCCAGTGAGTTGGTGGCAAGCTTGCTGAAGAAAAGGTGTTGGCAGCTTATTTTGGAGACATGGGGCAGGGGGCAGCAGAGAAGTTTGCACCCTCCTCTGCACCCAGCCCCAAAGAAGCGGACACCCCAGAGACTGAGTGGGTGGAGGCAGCTGGGATGTGCTGGGATGAAGCCCTGCGGGGGCCAGAGAACCACTCCAAATTGGTGAAGGGAGTTGGGCCTCACTGACTAGAGGCCCAGAGTGGTCTCTGACTCTGATTCTCTAGGAACTGAGCTCTGAATGGAATCTCCATTCTGGATGGAGCAGGGCAGTGACCTCGGGCAGGTTGGTGTTTGAGCACCTAAGAAAACAAAATCATCAGCAGAAAGTTTCAATCACAGGCCAAGCCTCTGGGTGTGCAGGGTTGTCTGGCTTTATTTAAAAAACAAACCAACATCTTTCATTAGCACTGTCACAGCAGAGGACCCTGCTGTCCTCTGACAATGGAAGGTCACTTATATAGCACTGTCACAGGCCACACCTTAAATGGCTCACAGTAGAGGTGTCACATCCTGGGCAGCACTCTAGCCCAGGGGAGCTACACAGAAATACACTTCTCACTGCACAAATATCCCTTAAAACAAACAATCACCTGGTCAGAGAATCACTGGCCCCTACAATGAGGAGGGTAACAAGCTTGGTGGCGGAGACCCAGCTCCTTGTGGCCCCTTGCAATAGGGTGAGGTGACCAGGACTCCTCAGGACGATGTGACTACAGCCAGGAGCTGCCAGGGCCTCCTTCCTGTTGGGAGATGGAAGGCATCCGTCCCAACGCCCACAGGAGGGGGCGAGCCACCAGGAATCGGCCTGTCATCAGCATCCCCAAGGCCCCCGCAGACCGGGATGCAAATAGCTCCCAACCCACGCGGCTCCCAGCCTGCTGACGAGGGCTGCTTGCTCCTGATTCTTCTCATTTTTTTTTTTTTTTTTTTTTTTAAGAGCAAAATCCAGAGTAAGAAGAGTTAGCAGTTCTGGAAACTTTTGTGGCTCCTCAGACAACTGCAGCAAAAGTGAAGTGGAGAGAGCGCCCTCTTTGCTGACCGTTGCAGGGTGGCAGAGGGGGGACCTTCCTCTGGAGAGAGTGGCCCCCGGAGCTCACCTGCACACGGTCACCTCCTCTGACAAGGGAAGGCGTCTCCCCAGCCCACCTTCAGAGGGCCTCCTTGCCGGAGGCCTGGGTCACCTCCCGCTCCCTGTAGTCTGGGGGCTACTGCTGTTGACAGGTGTCCAGGAGGGGTACCAGGCACCGCCTTGGTGATAGGGGACGACGCGAGCCAGGAATGGGCTAGAGCTAGTGGCCAGGCGGGGGCAGCACGGTCTGAGGCCCGCGGTCCTCAGCAGACGCCTGCTCCCGCACGAAGCCTCCCCGCCTCACTAAGGGGCACTTCCTTCGCTGGGGGGTCCCTTGCGATTTCGACCCTAGAGTCCAGCCCCCTCTCCTCCCCAGCCCGGCAGAACCGGCCGCGCGACGGCTGGGCCACACCAAGCCACCGACAAGGACAAAGGGCCGGCTGTGCCCAGCAGCCGCGCCCCTTTGGAGGCCTGGCGGCAGCCCCAACCGACAGATGCCTTAGTGGACACGGTGTCCCCAGGAGGAGCCTCGCGGACCGGCGGCGGGGGGCCAGCCGGGCAGGCGCGGGCGGCTCGGGGGCGGGCTCGGCGCGGCCGGTCTCCCTGGCAACCGGCCCCTCCCGCGCGGGCCGCGAGGCTCCAGGTGGCGGGAGGCGGCTGTTGGCAGCGCGCGCCGCGCCAGCCCGGGGGCGGACGGGCCCGGGGCCGGCGCCGCAGGTAGCGCGGGGCCAGGTGGTGCCCGTGGGCGGCGGGGCTCCCGCGGGAGGCGCCGGCGCCCGCCCAACTCGAGGCCCGGGGACTTTTCCGACATTCGTCTTTATTCCGCTTCGAAGCAGCGGTAGAAAGTTCTCGGGCCGGGCGGCCGACCGAAGCGCTCTGAGGTTGCGCCCGCGCCGTCTCCTGTCGCGCGGCGTTGGGCGACTTCCCCACCCGGAACCGGCTCCGTGGGGCGAGGCGGAGCCGCCGGGGACCGCTCAGGGCGCCGGCTGCAGGAGGCCCGCAGCCAGGGGCAGCGGGAGCAGCAGCAGCAGCAGCAGCAGGGGCTCCCTGGGGACAGTGACTGCTGGGGACAAACACAGCAGTTAAGGGCTCGAGGCGCCGGTGGCTCTGGTGCTGCTGCGCTCGAGCGCAGGACTCTAGGGGGTGACATTTCTGTGTAGGAAACTTGCTCCAGCCTCCCTCCTTCCACCAGCTTACAATTTTTCTCCCCCTGGTTTCTTTACATATTCATTCCTTTCAAAATTATACTATATGTATATTTATGTCGTTGCCTCAGATCCTCTCAAGACCATCATTTTTAGCATTTAAACTCATTATCTAGGTCTCTTTGGGAGACACAGCCAGCGTTCCTGCTGTCATTGCCTGCACCCTCCCTGCTGAGATCGTCCCCAGCCACTTCCCCTTGCTTGTCTGTAAAATGGGGGCCTCCTGGAGACCCAGGATACCTTCAGCTCCATCAAAGTTTTTGGGTGATGTGGTAGGGCCCCGGGCCTGACATACCTGCGCCCGAGCACTGCTGAGACAGCATCCCTTCCAGAGCAGCCACATAGTCAGGCCCCAGCCAGTCCTGGTAGGTGGTTTTCTCCCCTACAGGCACCGCACGAACTGTGGCATCCTTGAAAAGCAGGTCTTGGCCATGATAGTTGGAAGAATCAAACATTTTGAACCCATTCTTATTGTGGTCGTCTCCAAACAGGTCCTGGAAGCACCACAAGCAGACCTACTTCTCATCCATGCTCACAAAAGGTCACCTACCCAGGTACTGCTTGGTACAAATTACATTATGGTGACCCAAGGTGTGAGTAATTTCAGGGCACCAGGATTCTGACTTGAAGTCATCAGCTTGACAACTGGCCAGCCTCTGTCGGCAAAGGGGTGTTGAGGAAAGCTATGACCATGCTCTATCGTACAATAGGCACATTGTAAGAGTCATTCAGAAGCATATTAAACCAGTTCTTGGATGCAGAATGGAAGCAAGAGATTTACAGGGAAAAAGGGATAAATGGGATAAATGAGGGATGATGTGGATGAGATTACAGCATTTTTCAACCCTTTCTGCCATGCTGTCTCATTCTATCTTATGGGTTTCCTTTCCCCACAAACCAAAACAATTACATTGAGAGAGACTTTTATCCTCTGATAGACCACAATCTAACAGGTGACTTGAATGTCTTTACTGCCCTACCCTCCTAGCATCCTGCTGCTTTCTTCCCTGCTCAGAATCAAGGGAATGAATGTCTCATGTCCTCAGCCCTAACACAGCTATTAAAAAGACCAAAAGTAGGGCGGCACCTGTGGCTCATCGAGTAGGGCGCTGGCGCCATATACTGAAGGTGGCGGGTTCAAACCCAGCCTCAACCAAACTGCAAAAAACAGAAAAATGGCCGGGCGTTGCGGCAAGTGCCTGTAGTCCTAGCTACTCAGGAGGCTGAGGCAAGAGAAACTCCTAAACCCAGGAAATGAAGGTTGCTGTGAGCTGTGTGATGCCACGGCACTCTACCCAGGGTGATAAAGTGAGATTCTGTCTCTACAAAAAAAAAAAAAAAGCAAAAGTAGTATGAGGAATTGTAAATAGAAATGTAAATAAAGGGCATCTAGAGAATATGGGTAAATGCCTACATCGGGTGTTAAATGCTGGCCTAGGAGGAAAGAAGGAGTAGTCAAATGGCTATCAGTCTTTTGGGAGGGGACTCACAGATCCTCTTGAAAATCTGATAGGGAAATCTATCAACATTTCACTCCTCAAAATGCACATCCATCCAGGATTTACAACCATACAGGATTCTCCCTCCCCTGCTGTATGTTAGAGGGTTTAGAGACCCCCTACCCCAGGGGAAGCGTAGGGACCTAAAGTAAAGAACTCAGAGTTTCAAAGTTTAGGAACAGGCCTGGAGAGTCAGCTCTGCAATTCTGTGGTTCTGGAGGGTGGGGAGAGGGAAGGCAATTTTAGCCTAGGTCAGTTGTGGGAGAGGGGAGTGGTTAGAACCAGTGGCTCCATTGTCAGAGAACTTGGGTTCAAATTGTAGATGTATTTTGAAGGTACAGCGAATGGGGTTTGCTGATGGATTGGATATAGAGAATGAGAGGAAGACAGAAGACAAAGATGACTCCTGAAGAAATGGAAATGCTAAAGGGATTCCAACTTTGGACTTGATCAGTTTGAGATAGATGTTATTAGAAATACAAGTCAGAATATCAGGTAGGTAATTGTTAAATGTGCAAGTCTGGGACTGAAGCCAGGCTGAAGATATAAATTTTGAAGCCATCTGTATATAGATGGTATTTAATGACATGACACTGGATGAGTCAATAAAGGTACAGGTGTAGACAGAAGAGGGCTGAGAACTGAATCCTGGGGGATTATAGTACTCACAGGCCAGGGCTATGAGGAAGAGTGACTAGAGACGGGGGAGGAGGCCAGGTAGGGAACCAACCGGGAACAGTGCTAACGGGAGGAGGGGCCCATGGCCAGTGCTGCTGAGAGGCCAAATACAATAAGGACTGAGAAACAGCCACTGGACTTAGCAACATGGGAGACTGTGACCTTGACAAGGTCACTTCCAGGGCCCTGATGAGGGCCTGTCTGGAGTAGTCTCCATCCTTAAGAGAGACCAGAAGGAAAGGAATTAATTCAGTGCAAGGTAGTGACGACTCTAATTTGGTGTTTTACTCTGAAAGGGAGGAGGATTATGGCTACAATAGGATGTGAGACCCAGAAAGTTAGTTTGGTTTTTAAAGATGGTAGAAATAACATCATGTTTGTATGTTGGTGGGGTTGGTTCAGTTAAGAAGGAGAAATTAATAATGCAGGAGATGGAGGGGACAGTAGCTGGAGGGATGACCTTGAGTAAGTGACTATCACAGAATCTCCCCCCAGGCTTGCTCAGTTTCTCCCGAGGTCTGTCCAGGGAGACTAAGGACTCCCAGGGGCTTGGATCACCTCGGCTGCCTAACCCTCAAGGAGGCAGCCGTGGTCCTGGCTCACCTGGGCCTTGTCCAACAGTCCAGACACGGTGAAGATGTTGGTGTCTGGCCGGACCATGACAGCATGGGATGGTATCTGTGCCAGGTTGCAGGCTGCAAACTGGGACACCTCAGCCCGTGCCCCATTGAGGCACAGCAGCTCATAGTCCTCTGACCTGAGCTCAGCAGCCCAGGGCTCAGAATTGTGACCTGAGGGAAGAGGGTGGTGGAGGGAGTGGGGAGAAGGATAGAGAGAGGCTGCTGTTCTCCCGGGTCCCCAAACTCCTCTGTGGACAGGTGGCAGTGTCTGGCCAGCTCCCCAACCCTCTCCATTCTCCAGGTGGCTCTGTCCATTACCAGGGTGAGAGGAGCCGGCTGTGCTAACTTGTTAGTAGCAGATCCTACCGGTAGGGACTAAGGAGTACCTACTATGTGACAGGCACTTCAGAAGAACTACTCGATCCTCACGACAGTAACACAGGGCAGGTACTATTGTCCCCATTTTATAGGTGACGAAACTGAGGCTCTTAAACATTCCCAGGCAAAGACTCCCATCTGTGTGTTGCAGCCTTGGCCCTCAGAATGGGGTGAGTTCCTGAAGGTGGTGAGTGATCTCCACCCCTAAAGGCTGAAGTGCTCACAGTAGAGGGGGTATCACATCGGCCCCTAGACATAAGAGGCAGCTTTAAGGGCTCCTGCTTGCAAAGAATCTCATTAGGGAGTTTGCAGGTGGGGCCCAGGAATCTGCATTTAAAACCAACATCCCAGTGATCCTGAAGGAGGTGGTCCTAGGGCTTCCTGAGAACACACTATCCTGGGGACTCCCACTGTCTTTGTGTCTTCATCATTCACATAGCATGCACCCTCCTCCCATTTCCAGAAGGAACTCCAGGTGAGCCAGAGGAGAGCTTAAGATAAAAGGCAAATGGGTGGCCTTAGACATGGCGGCCCCTCCCCACCTGCCCTCCTCCTCTGACCCCATCCCAAATCACACCAGGCTTATGCAAGATCACATGGCTTCCTCCTCCTGGGGGATGGTGGCCTCCATGGCAGGCAGGGGCCAAGATTTGGAAGACCAACTGGTGTTTCTCTACCTTGCTTCCCTTTGACCAATCCCCCCTGTCCTCCCGGCCACAGCCCTCCCTTTCTGGGCTGAGTCTGAGAGAAGTGTTAGGATGGCATGGAGGAGACTGAGCCTCCAGCACCTGGAGTCTCAAAGCCTGGGGTACAGGTAGGGCACAGGGAAAGTACAAGCAATTAGCCTTGGAGAAAAACAGCCTCAGAGATTCACTGAGGGAAAACAGGAGGGGCACAGGAGTGTTGTAGCTGAGGGCCCCACGCTCTGGTAGGAGGAGCTATAAGGTGTTCTGGAGCAGAGTGTTCTTGGGCAAGTTTTCCCTGAAGGAGCCCAGGAAGGTGACTCCAGAAAAACAAACCCCTGTGTGATGCGTCTGTCTCAGAGGGTCTGTGATTTCTCAGCACAGGGCAGTGACCTGCTCAGGACCAGATACCAGATGCAGATGTGAACTGGTGACCCTGTAGGGAGGCTCCTGCCAGCCCCACCCACATACCTTGGCACTACATAATACGCCCCAAATTGACCAGAATTGAGTTTTTGCCATTCAGTGGAATAAGGACTTGAGTTCCAGAACAGTAAAGACTGTTACGTGTCCTGCACCCCTAGACGTGTGGCTTGAGGTCTGTGCTTACCGCATGGCCCCTGGGGCTTTCTTAGCTTGTATCTGGATTGTGGTGGGGACAGGGAATGGCCAGCCCCCCCTACACATGTCTGACCCTGCTCAGCCTGGCCTCCTGCTCACCTACCATTTGTGTTGTCAAACACGGTTGTGTGCCTGACAAAGGCCACGTCACCCGCATTCTCCACCAGGCACCTGCCACACAAGAGGACAAGGTGGGCGTCGGGAGGAGGGCCCCACCTGCTCCCTGGGCCTCAGACTGCCCGGCCTGCCCCATTGAGTACCTGAAGGCGCCACTGTAGCCGTAGTACCTCTCCTGGCTGTTGCCCACACACTTGTTGCGGCCGCGCTCGTCCCCTACGCAGAGTGCGCACAGCGAGGGAGGGTAGTTCTTGGGGTTGTTCACGGGCACACAGCTAGCATTGAAGAACTCACTCACCGCTGGGGAGGAGGGGAAGGGGTGTGATGAGGGGCTGGTGGCAGAAAGGGTGGCAGGGAGGAGATGGGGGCACCGCTTCCCCATGAATCTACCCACCCATCTGGCTCTGCCTCTCAAGGCCAGCCATCTGCTCTGCTCTCCACCCAGCTCTGAATGGCCTGTCTCCTCTTGAAGGATCTCAGGGATGAAGGAATGCGGAGGTTGCCTAGATACAGGGACCCTGTCGCAACTTCTGTAGTCACCCAGCCTTTGCTTGAACTCCCTCAGAGACAGGGAACTCACTACCTCATAAGCTATTCTGTTCTAATCAGAGCAAACGCCCAGCCGTCTGGAGGTGGCAGAGCCAACCCTAGTATCTTCTATGTGTTTGTGTTGGTGGTTAGAAGAGAATATGTTTTATTTTTTCTGAGTTACCAGCCAGGGCAGAGGTATGTAGCCATCCAGCCTGAGGATTCTGCCAACTTCTACCCTCCTTCCTTTCACTGTGAATGTTGATTGAATGCCTGGAAGGCCTTGTGTATGGTATGTGGTAGATACTTGGCAAATGCCTCCAACCTAGCACTTGTGAAGGTGCCTGGCCACTTTCCAGCAAGGTCTCCCAACCTCAGGGCTGGCTGCTCATCCCCAGCCAATCCCAAAGAAGAGCTCTCAAGTCCGTGACCCTGGAACTGTGGTACCTGTGAGGACATTGCAGTCCTTGGGTCGGATGAAGCCCCTCTGGATGAGGGCACCCACAGGGATATCCCAGCCCGCAGTGCTGCCGAAGCCCCCGTGGCAGGAGCGCTTGCCGCGGAGCTCATCCAAGGTGAAGGCGTGGGAGCTGTCTCGCTTTACCACGGCCACCACAAAGTACGAGTTGCTCTTGTCGTCCGCTGGGGAGAGAGAGACGCCGCACACCTGAGAGCTCGGGGCCAGTCCCATGGACCCTTCCCTAAACCCATTCCCTCCTGTCTCTGTAGTCGCACAGGCCCAGGGGCAAATCCAGCAGGGCCCTGCCTGCCTTCTTTCCTGGGACCCCCCTTGTGTGGCTCCACTTTTCAGTCCTCCCCGAGAGGGATTTCTTTCTTTATATCCAGGTGTTACTTTTCTCACCTCTGGGGAGAAAAGTGGTGGCACTGCCTAGGAACATTTTCTCTACACCCGAGGACTTCTCACAGCCAAGTGAAAAGGACCCAAGGCCCAGAGGTCACTCTGAGGAGGAGCCAGGCCAAAGCCCCAACCGGGGCCACAGAGAAGGTGAATGAGCTGACAAGGGAAGTCCTGAAGTCCCCTTCATGGGCTCTGATGGTCAGGGCTGGGTGGCTGAGACGTAATAGTCCAAAGGCCAGCAAGCTTTGTATGGGGTGGGCTGCTGGCTAATGGTGGTATTTCTAGTCTCAAAACGAGTACTTAAAAGGAAGAATTTGCAACAGAGACTGTCTGTGGTCTGTAGACCCTTTATAAGAAGACTGCCAACCCTTTAGAGACATTCATTGAGTAGATGGGGAAACTGAGGCCTGGGGCAGGAGGGGTGTGCCTGGTGACAGATAGCAACTAGCCCTGGGAGACAGATGCCCAGAGAGAGCCGGAGGTTTTGGAAATGGCTAAGGCGGCACATTTTTATATTTATAAAAACATCAACCGCCTCCCAGCCGGGGCCAGGTGGCAGGCACTGCACTCACGGGCATACTGCTCCCCAGCTGCGGGAATCAGGCCATATGTCTTCCCCGCCAAGTAAATGTCCTCGCCTCTCAGGGTCACAGCATCAATATGCCCGGCCTGAAGGGAATAGAAAGAGAGGGCTGGGGAGGCCCCAGCATAGCTCTGGATGCCAGGATCCCACGTGGGTGGGGGTGGGGGTGGGGAGGGACAGGGCCTTGTCTCTTGGGGCTTGTAGCTTCAGACTCCCTCCCACTGGGGTACCTGGGTAGGGAAAACCCCATCTTGACCATCTACCACTTCTCCTTGTGGGGGTGGGGATTGGAAGGGGCTGGAACCTATTTGCTTGTATCTGCTTCATTCTTTCAGCACTTGGTTATCATAGCATGATCCCAGCCCTCATGTTTGCTGGGGACTGTCAGCTCCCAGAGGACTGGACGGTGTATTTCCAGCACCCAGCTAAGGACTGGCACACAGGAGGTAGACAGCCCCACCTGGGCTGGGGATGAGGAGGCAGCAAGATGGGCCCAGGGCCTTGTTCCCCTGGAACCCCTGGGCCCTTCAGATCACCCACCCCTCACCCATCTTGTCCGTTCAGAACACTCTGATAGGTGGCCCAGGACCCTGCAACGGGGTCGATCAAGCCATGGTAGTGTGACAAACATGGGGAAGAGAGGTGACACCTGCACCCAGGGAGGACATACAGACCCTGACCCACAGTCCAAGTAACTGGCCAGACAGAAAATGGGCATTAGAGCTACACCGGACACCCTCTCTGAGAATCACAGAAGCTAGAACTGATGGAGTTTGAGCCTCTTGCTGGGGTTCTGAGAAGTGCCGGAACTCCCCCCTCTTCCTCCAGGCCATTGGGTAATCCCCTGACCCTGTGAGCTCACACTGAAAGGAGGCTCTCTCCTAGAAGGAGCCGAAACCCCTCTCCCTGCATCTCTCCTCTGGGGCTCCTGGGACAGCAGGCCACCCTGCCGAGCATTAGGAAATAAAGACTCTCCATCCCTAAGCACTTTCCTTAATGCCAGCACCCCCTGCTCCCCGGGTCAGCATTCTGTGCAGTTGAGCTCAGCTCCGCACAGAGACAGGCTTCCACTGGTCCCGGGGGGAGATTGCTGCCTCACCCTCTGGGGAAATGGCCTCCTCTGCCCGTCCCTGGGGTTAGAGTGCTGGTCCCCATGGCCCTTTTTAGGTGGCTCAGGACTCTTTTTCTCTGAGGACTTGTGGCAAGAGACATTCTTCCCCACCCCAGGTGGCACAGGGACAGATGGTAAAGCCCACCCCAGCACTGCCCCACCTGGGCAAAGCCCCCACCTGGATCTGCTCCATGCAGTGCTGGGGGGACTCGGCGGACACACACTGGATCTCTGGCTTGAGCCTCTGCCGGCTGAAGGCCACAGCCATGTCTCCACACTTCTGGATCTCAGAAGTAGACAGCACACACCAGCGCAGGTAGTGGGGCAGCCCTACGCGGGGTGATCATGTGGTTCCTGTCAGGCTTGTCCTGCAGGGCAGGGCCGTGGGGCCGGGACCACCATAGGAAGAAGTTGGAGTCAGACATAAAGAATGGGCCAACTATAGACTACTGCAATAGTCCAGGAGAGACAGTGCCCGGGACAGGGCAGAAATGACAGGACATGATGGCCCCAGGGAACCCCTTCCTGATGGCCTGGATCCTGCTGCCAGGGTAGGTGGGGCCTCCAGGGTATGTACATTGGGCTGTGCAACCACAGAGCATTCTCCCCAGAGCCCCAGAGGAGGAGAAATGGAAACAACAGGTTTCCACAGAGGTCGAGGGGCACAGGCCAGGCCTCCCAGGTGAGGGTCCTCCCCTGGTCACTGTCCTGGAGAAATCTGCTGTGCCTGAGAAGGGACAGGCGGACTTACGATTGGGGTCACAGAGCAGGCCCTTCATGGCGTGCAGGTACTCGCGGCCCAGCCAGGCCTCATAGGTCTGTGTGGCAATGGGGACAAGCTCTGAGGTGGAGTCTTTGAATAGCAGGTTCTTCTGCCCATAGGCCTCAGAGCTGAACATCTGGAAGCTGCTGTCTTCGTCGCTGAACAGACGCTGTGTGTCAAGGGGTGGGGGCTGGTGAGATGCTCCCAGGCCAAAGCCTTTCCTCCTTGGCTCACCCCCACCTCCTTCCTGTGACCTCGGGCCAGACACCTATTCTCTGGGCCGGGTAATGTCCCCTCTACCAGGTGCCTCTCCTGCTCCCGTCTCCTTCCTCTGTGCCTTGCCTAGTTCATCGTGCCTTGTCACTCAGCTGTGGACACATAACTTATGGCCAAGTGTGGATGGGCCTGAGGACCAGCAGGGCAGCTACAGCCTGGACGGGGTGAAACTAACAGAGGCCAGAAACATTGCTGTTATGAGCAGCAGTTTCAGCCCATTTAGTTAAATAGCGTTGATCACATTAAATGTGTTGGTTGTGCCGTTTCGCTTTCTCCTCTCGTGTTCTGGTTTTGGTCTTTAGAGGCACAAGTACAAGGAGCTTTCTCTGAAGGGCCTTGAATGTCCCTCCTCAGACCAGCCCTCCTCCCTGCCGGCTACATAGTGGGTCCCTCATTCAGAGGCCTGGGGCCCCAGTCTTGGTCTGTGCTGGGTGAGGTCTCTGGGTTGTGCCTCCCCTGGCCTTAGCCCTGAGCGCTACCCTGGTGAGCGACAAGAAGGTCTAGTCCCACCCAAGAAGCTGTGCGGAGGCCCTGAGCCCACCTGGCCTTCGTTGAGCATCCGGAAGATGAGGCCCCCATCTGTGTCAGCCCGGACCACCACAGCATGGGCAGGCACCCGGGCCAGGTGGCATCGTCTCCACTCAGTGACTTCAGCCCGGCTGCCATCCCGACATAGCAGCTCGAAGTCCTGTGACAGCAGCTCCTGGTCCCAGGAGGGCAGTGTTTTCCCTGGAAAGATGGGAAGCCTGAGGTGAGCCAACTGCTGACCTGGGAGGGGTTTCCAGAGGGCATCCGTGAAGGGCCAGGACAGAGAGGCTGGGTGAGGCCAGGTGTCGTGGAGATGAGAACCCAGGACTCAGGAGGAGAGCTTGGTGGCTGCACTCTACAAGACCAGGTGTCTGTATCTAGTTGCTTACATTTTCTACCTCTCACCGACTTGTGTTATTAAGACAGGTTTGCGATATCTGGTAATAATATTTATACAATACATAGACACAGGACTATTTATTCAAGATAAAAAGAGTAAGACAATAAGAGAAGTTTAGGATGAGAGAGATGAATGTACCAGAGCCTAGAATGAACTCACTCACTGCTGCCGTCTGGCACTAAATTTAGCTCTGAGTGGGGGTGGAAGTATATCCTGACAGAATTCACCCAGAACTGTGGCCCAGAGAGAAAAGGGTCATTTCCCAAAGCTTTGCCCATAACCCCAACTATTAATATTTTGGTGCATTTCCTTCAAGTCTTTTTGAAAATTTTATTTTCTATTAATATTTTATAACCCTTTCTTTCTCTCTCTCTCTCTTTCTTTCTTTCTTTCTCACAGAGTTTCACTCTGTCACCCTGGGTAGAGTGCTCTGCTGTCATAGCTCACAGCAACTTCAAACTCCCGGGCTCAAGTGATCCTCTTGTCTCAGCCTTCTGAGTAGCTGGGACTCTAGGTGCCCACCACAATGTCCAGCTAGTTTTTCTATTTTTTTTTCTTTTTTTAAGTAGAGATGGGGGTTTCACTTTCTTCAGTCTGGTCTTGAACTCCTGAGCTCAGGAGATCCACTTACCTTGGCCTCCCAGAGTGCTAAGATTACACATGTGAGCCACCGTGCCTGGCCAATTTTATAACCATTTTTAACATGTTTAATGACACAGTTGTTAGGTAATTTTGCAATTACTTGTTTTTTTCATTTATCTCCATAAAGTGTTTTCTACATATTGGAAACTTTCCACAAAACTCATTTATTTCCTAACAGAAAACAAGATTTGAAACAGTGACTATTGACACCAAACAGGAATATTAAAAAGACTAATATAGGATTGTAACTAAACCACCAGATGATCCTACAAAACAATATTTTTATGACTTTGAATTTGAGGGAAAAAAGCCTCTACTGGGCAATAGGAAGGGAAAAGATAATTTATAGGATCATGAAAACTTTTATTCTGAAGCTATTTAAAAGCAAAATCCAGAAAACAACAGTGTAATATTTTGGAAGGGCTCCGTAAATGTCATTGATAATGGCCGCATCATAGTTTACAGCACTCCTAATTTCTCGGTGCAACTCTTCCCCCACTCCCCAACTTTTCTCTGTTTCTAAATTGCTGCAAAACTTTTGGCTAGATCTCTGGGTATCACCTGCCTTCCCATGAGACAAATGTCATTTAGGTGCTCCCCTCCACTGCACCTGTTTCTCCTAGGCCAGGGATGATGAAAATCCTGTCACTTCACTACTTGAGATATTTATGCCAATTCTACTCTCTTTCTCTTATCAATCTTTTTGTGTGAAGACACTCCTTTAAAAAATTACTTCCGTAGAGGCTGAGCGAGGTGGCTCACACTTGTAATCCCAGCACTCTGGGAGGCCAAGGCAGGTGGATTGCTTGAGTTCAGGAGAGCAAGACCAGCCTGAACAAGAGTAAGACCTGCCTCTAAAAATAGCTGGGTGACTTCAGGCTATACTATAAATCTATAATTATCAAAACAGCATGGTACTGGCACAAAAATAGAGCAGTAAATTTATGGAACATAACAGAGAACCAAGAGATGAAACCAGCTACTTATTGCCATTTGATCTTCGACAAGCCTATCAAAAATATTCAGTGGGGGAAAGACTCCCTATTTAACAAATGGTGCTGGGTGAACTGGCTGGAAACCTGTAGAAGACTGAAACTGGACCCACACCTTTCGCCATTAACAAAAATTGATTCTCACTGGATAAAAGATTTAAACTTAAGACATAAAACCATAAAGATACTTGGAGAGAGTGCAGGGGAAACACTTGAAGAAATTGGCCTGGGAGAATATTTTATGAGGAGGACTCCACTGATAATTAAAGCAACACCAAAAATATATTACTGGGATCCAATCAAACTAAAAACTTTTGCACAGCCAAGAACACAGTAAGTAAAGCAAGCAGACAACCCTCAAAATGGGAGAAGGTATTTTCAGATTATGTTTCTGACAAAGGTTTGTTAACTAGAATCCACCAAGAACTCAAACTAATTAATAAGAAAAGAACAAGTGATCTCTTTTCACTGTGGCCAAGAAACTTGAACAGAAGCTTCTCGGAAGAGATTTTACCTCTTTTATGTTCACATGGATGGAGCTAGAACATATCCTACTTAGTAAAGTATCTCAAGAATGGAAGTAATAGTACCCAAAGTACTATTATGAAACCAATTTACAATCACTCGCACTTTCATATGAAGAATAGATCACAACTATGGCCCAAGATGAAGGAGGGAGGAGGGGGGGATGAGAGGGGAGGGAGCAGCTCCGGTTGAGGGAGGGTGATGGTGGGATCACACCCATGGTGCATAAAGCAAGGGTACATGTCGGATCTATTAGTATAGAGTATAAATGTCTTAACACAACAGCTAAGTAAGTGAGATGAGGTTTATATTAACCAGAGTGACGCAAGCATTCCTCATTCTATATGAAATCAGCACATTGTACCACATAAATGCAT
>CAUYRH010128150.1:0-17534 GCA_963574655.1 Perodicticus potto | reverse complement strand
CTCACAATCCATAAATACAAGTGTGTACAAATGACCACCTGAGCAGTGTTTGTGCATGAGAAAACAGAAGGAAATAGGGAAGTGAATAATGAATAAAAGAACCCTAAAACAGAAATAGTTATTCGGCTCGGCGCCTGTGGCTCAACGGGCTAAGGCGCCAGCCACGTACACCTGAGCTGGCGGGTTCGAATCCAGCCTGGCCCGCCAAACAACAATGACGGCTGCAACCAAAAAAAAAAAAAAAAAAATGGCCGGGCGTTGTGGCGGGCGCCTGTAGTCCCAGCTACTTGGGAGGCGGAGGCAAGAGATTCACTTGAGCCCAGGAATTGGAGGTTGCTGTGAGCTGTGATGCCACAGCACTCTATCCAAGGTGACAGCTTGAGGCTCTGTCTCAAACAAAAAAAAAGAAATAGTTATTCACCACAGAGTTCAACAGGCTAATCTGAGAAGAGGGGTTCTGACCACTCCCACAGTAAGAGTGAATGGTGCCTTTAAAAAAAAAAAGAAGGTCTGGGCGGCACCTGTGGTTCAAAGGAGTAGGGCACCAGACCCATATGCTGGAGGTGGCGGGTTCAAATCCAGCCCCAGCCAAAAACTGCAAAAGAAAAAAAAAAAAAGAAGGTCTAAACAAGCCAGCAGAGAGCAATCCCAGTAACCCTGGAAATCACCATGAAGGCTAGGAACTGTTGGGAGAGGAATTTAAATTAGGCAAACCACGGAAAATAGAGACAAAGGAAAAAAATGAAAACACAACCAGAAAGTTTCAGAAAGCCACTATAGTTTTCACAAAAGGAATGTAAGAAGTAAGTATAGCTACTCTATGTCACATCCTTTTCTAAATGTTTCATGAAACTAATTCTATATAAAAAATAAACAGAAAAGCATCAAGGTCAAATGCTAGTTTTTAAAAGAAAAGAATAAATACAATAGGAACTTTACAAATAAACAAACAAACAAAAACACCAAAAATGTTGCCCAGATTAAAATGTATCCTTCTATTTCAAAACAAGCTAAAATACATAAAGAAAACGGTGTCAAGCATGAGAGAAAAACACAAATCACAATCTTAAGAACTTAAAATTTTTCCTTCCTGAAACTCAAGGAAGATTACAAATGAAAAAAATCATTTAAGAAGACACATTAAATAAACACAACAAATAAAAATAAAAGAAATACAAACGACTTGAGAGTAGTGGAAATACTGAAGATGGGCAAAGAAATGCAATAAACAGAGAAGAGCACTGCTTGAAAAAGAAAACCAAAAGAACAGATCAACTATTAACAGCTCTCATTAGGGAAAGCTTTTGTGAAAAGAATGCAATACTGACAGAGTACACCATACACCTGAAAATACTGACCCACAGTGGCTGTTGCCAAGACATATCCTATTAAAATGTCTGGACTTTAATGAGAAAAAGACAAATTCCTTGGGCATTTAGGAGAAAAAAGCAAGTGACTTACAAGGAAAAGTTAATGCTGATAGCAATGTTTTATCCCAGAAGAAAATAAAGTAATGTATTCAGCATTTTCTTTTTATGTTTGTTTGTTTTTAGAGACACAGTCTCGCTCTGTTGCCCTCAGTAGAGTGCCATGGCGTCATCATTGCTCATATCAACCTCAAACTCTTGGGCTCAAGCAATCCTCTTGCCTCAGCCTCCAGAGTAGCTCGGACTACAGGCAAGGATCATGACGCTGGCTAGTCTATTTTTAGTAGAAACTGGGTCACCCTTGCTCAGGCTGGTCTCAAACTCCAGAGCTTAAGGGATCCGCCCACGTTGGCCTCCCAGGGTGGTAGGATTACAGGTGTGCACCACCACGTCCAGCCTGTATTCAGTATTTTCAAAGAAAGAAATAGGAGCTAAGGATTTTATATCTAGTAAAATTAACTTTCAAGTACAAAGAGCACAAATAAGCTTTATCAATGTAAAAAAGCTCAGAGATTATTATTATTGTAAGCCCCTTCTGAGGAATCCACTGAAGAACATGACTCAGAAAACCAAAATGCCATAAGAAACACAGACACAATTACTAACAGTGAACATTACACACACACTTAGAGAAATAAGACTAAATTGGAGGTGAAAAGCTAAAGAACAGAGCATATAATACCTGCATCTCAGAATTTTTCATAGTGTTACTATTTTTAAAAGATGAGGAAAAGGGGAAAACAAGAAAAAAATTGTTAAATTGTTCTTACTTTTAAGATGGTGACTATGGTGTATGTTATGTGGAATAAACTAAATGAGGTGTCAAAATAAAAAATGTATCCTGCCTTTTCTATATAGCCTGTTATATAGTTACTTTATCATGCAGATATAATTATAATACCTCCTGGGTGGGTCCTTGAGAACCCAAATGGTTGGGAGGGAAAAAAAGAGATACAGGATGCAATACAGAAGAGATTCAGTAAAATCCCTAGTCTTGAATTTGAATTATAAAAATTCAAAAGCCAATTATCTTTAAATAAATTTTTAAAAATAAATGTACATATACATATGAATGTGTATATGTATGTATATTTACATGTATATATGAATGCGTATATTCACACATACATAGATTACCTACATTTCCTTTCTTAATTTCCTAATTCTATGCCTAATGACCAACCCAGTAGCAAAAAGCACCCTTGATTGAAATTCCATTTCTCAGTAAAAGTAGCCAGGGCTTCTTACCAAAATGGCTGAGACTGTTAGCCATTAATTGCAGATACGGGTGTGAATATGGAGAAAAAGGAACACTTCTACACCCCTGGTGAGACTGCAAACTAATACAACCTTTATAAAAAGAAGAATGGAGAATTCTTAAAGAACTAAAAGTCGACCTTCCAATTGATCCAGCAATCCCATTACTAGGTATCTACCCAGAAGAACAAAATCATTTTACCAGAAAGATATTTGCACCAGAATATTTACTGTAGCTCAATTCATAATTGCAAGTTGGGGAAGCAACCTAAGTGCCCATCAACCCATGAATGGATTAACAAACTATGGTATATTTATACCAAGGAATACTTTTCAACCATGAAAACATGGAGACTTTATATCTTTTATGTTTTACCTGGATGGAGTTGAAACACATTCTTCTTAGTAAAGTATCTCAAAGAATGGGGGGAAAAAATCCAGGGTACTCAATACTAATATGAAACCAATATATAAAAAATAACACCCCCAGGCAAATGATAAAACACAAATAGAGTCTAGAAGGAGGAGGGGTGAAGAGGAGGAGGGAGGCAGGGAGCCGGAGGGTGATTGGTGGGAGGGGTGGGCAACTGCCAGGATCGCCCCTAAGGTGCAACAACGTGAGGGTGTTCAGCAATAGCCCCCTTGGGTGAAGGGCTCTACTACAACTTGAACTTTACCTTGGAAGTGAGAACAATGTAACCTAAAAATTTGTACCCTCATATTAATTTAAAAGTTAAAAACAGATTGAAATCACACACAAAAAAATTCCATGTTTGGTTTGACAAAAGAAGTAAATTTACCCTTTCTGATCCTATGTCCAACAATTTTTGTTGTTGTTGTTTATAAACAAAAATAAATAAAAAACTTTAATTACTTTATGTAATCCAAAATAGATAATAAAATCATCAGGTAAGTTCATATTAGTTTTTTTCTTTTAAAACTATAAGATAATTACAAGTAATCCACCAACCTCTTTCCCACCCAAAATAAATAAAAGCTGGGAATTATGTGGGTGGTAGAAAAACTAGACTAGAAAGAGTTAAATCATAATATTTCCATCTTTCAAGCATCAACAAACTGAACTGAAAAAGAAATTAATACTTTTGTGAACTATACAAGTGGTGAAAGCATGTACTAAGCTTGAAACTTATTGTAAGGATAGAAGAAAACAATTTTCTGCAGAAAAATAAAAGTAATAAGGAGGTGCTTCCCTGACAGCAGTGATGTGTCTGCACTGATCCAGTTACTTTCCTTGCTTGGTTCTTGCTCTCTTTTTGTTTTAGACAGAGTCTCACTTTGCTGCCTTTGGTAGAGTACCACAGTGTCACAGCTCACAGCAACCTCAAACTCTTGGGTGTAAGCGATTCTCCTGCTCCAGCCTCCTGAGTAGTTGGGACTATAGGCACCAGCCACGCCTAGCATTTTTTTTTTTTTTGTTACTGTTGCCATTGTTGTTTAGCAGACCTAGGCCAGGTTCGAACCTACCAGCCCCAGTAACCCCTGGGCTACAGGCGCCAAGCCCCTTGCTTGGTTCTCTTATGTCCAGGGGTATGGAAGAGGGCAAAAGATAACAGAAACTGCAGAATGATACACCACCTAAACCTTCTAAGTAACACGGCTGGCAGAAAAGAGAGAGGCTCTGCCTCCTGGAACAAGTCTGAAAAGGAGATTCTAACACCGTTTCCCTCATTCCACAGCTAGATTTGTCATGATAGGAAGTACACCAGCAAGATCCATCCACTAACCGGCAGATTCTGAAATTACTCTTGTTGCTCTGGGTCCAGAATCCAGCATATTTCGCAGTGCTTGGGCACCTGTGTGCTCAGACACGCAGCACTCTTCACTCTAATCTATCCTCAGAGGTAGGCAGTCCATGACATAAATGGGTTCCTCACTGCCCTAGATTCCTGCTGTGGTTTGGGATCTATCCTGAACCCTAGAACCCAACCTTTGGGTTTGAATCCTTGGAGGGATCTTTCTTTAACACCCCTACCTCCTTGTCCTCCCTGTACTAGCCAGAATCAGAAAAACACAGCAATCTTACCTCCCCTTGCTTCAAGTCATCAATAGCTCTAGCCATCAAAAAGATGAGGCTCTTTGGATACTAATATCCCTGCCTCTGTTCTAAATAATCACATTTCTTAACAGTCTACCTTGCCAAAAACCCAACTAGTCTAATATCCCAGTCTGGTTAATATTTAATAATTTCTCAATTAAAGAAAGTACTTTAAATAATTTTACATCTGCAAGATTACCACAAGGAAACAGACATAAAGAGATTTCTCTATATTCATTGCAGTGAGATTTACAACAAAATATTAGCAATAGGGAATTGATAACATAAATTACAGCACATGCATTAAGATGACACTACACAGATTTGATTAATTTTAAGCAATATTAACATTTCATATAATGGTATATTAAAAATTCAGGATTCAATCTATGCAGTGCAATTTATATATAAATAAGTGTGTAAGATCTATATATTTGTATATAAAGAGCAGAAAAATTGGGTCAAAATATCAACAGTAGGCACTACTTTTTCTGAAATTTTTTTCAATGAATATATATTAATACATATTTTAATTATTGTAAAATCAATGCTATCAAGGAAATGCAAGCTCTTTAAAGAAAACAGAGTCAATCTGCGTAACATTATAACTGCTGCAGGGTTTTTTTTTCTGTAAAATGAGCATGAGCATCTTTCTGTATCTCCTCACAATACTACACAGGCATGAGCAAAAGCAAAGGTGAACCCTTTGAGATGTAGTAGTGATGACTTACTTACTCATTTTCAAAGTGTAAATCAATCAGGACCAAAAATCATCCCAAAAGTTCCTTGGATCCCCTTCCTTCCTAATATAATTTTTATTTATTTATTTTTGAGACAGAGCCTCAAGCTGTCACCCTGGATAGAGTACCATGGCATCACAGCTCACAGCAACTTCCCATTCCTGGGCTCAAGCGAGTCTCCTGCCTCTGCCTCCCAAGTAGCTGGGACTACAGGCGCCCGCCACAACGCCCGGCCATTTTTTGGTTGCAGCCGTCATTGTTGTTTGGTGGGCCCGGGCTGGATTCGAACCCACCAGGTCAGGTGTACGTGGCTGGCGCCTTAGCCCGCTGAGTCTCTAATATAATTTTTAAAATACAATTTCTAGCCTCATTGAATCATGCTCAGTGTAAGTCCTACTGTCCTGCTAACAAATTCAGAAGTCAATCTTTGTTAGCCAACATTAATTCTAAGTAAGCAGTAATAGGAGACACTTTTTTCCTGTATGTATGGAAAGATGGTTGATGCAGCAGAAGCAGCATTAAACTGTGAGTCAAGAGACCAATGAAAAGATAAAATCTGCAAATTGTGACCTACTTCACTGGGCCTTAGTTTCCCAACTAGCAAAATAAAGGGATTACATAATAAATTCTAAAGCTCCCCTTCTCTAATATTCTAAAAATCAATTTAACAAGCCTAAAAGCTAATAAAGGGTGGCTTCTTCCATACACAGACAATAAAATTTAAGTTTAGCTTCTAAGTGACAATTGGAAATTCTTATTTAAATAACATTGCTATAATATGAAATACTAATAATGCATCTAAGAAAACTAATAGCTATGCAGACATGATCTCATCAAAGTTTATAACCTTCTTATTCTTTTAATTACCTTTTATGGCACACTAGACCAAACTCTGTCCTTTCTAACATAATTTACTATATTAAATGAAATAATTCATACTGAGGTTTATGACCTTGATATTCTATCAGATTCATTCTAAAGGTTCCCATATTCCCTTATTTTTCTTAAAGAGACATGAAAAAAATTGAACTATAGATAGGTTCATGATCTTTGGGAAAGAATGTAAAAGTCCTGAAAATAGGATAATCAGAAAAATATAAATGATACAATATAGGATTTTATTAAACTGACATTTTAAGGTGGCGCCTGTGGCTCAGTGAGTAGGGTGCCTGTGGCTCAGTGAGTAGGGTGCCGGCCCCATATGCAGAGGTAGTAGGTTCAAACCCAGCCCCAGCCAAAAAAAAAACTGCAAAAAAAATTAAACTTACATTTTAGAGTTTTCTTAAATATTACCTCAGAATAAAGATATTTCATAAAATGTGGTAAAAAGTTTATTTATTAATTTATTACTTATTTATTTACTTTGTTATTTACTTTGTAAACAAAGTAAATAATGTGCTTCCCATTGCTTTAAAACATTATAATTGTCAAGGATGTTAATCTTCCTAGATCAGAAAGATTTAAACATCTGCCCTAAAAAAGAGGATCAGAGCATCATAACAATAATATAAATGCATTTTTTATTTGAAAATCATAAGTTTTAAGAAAGAAATCTAATGTCTTGCTTCAAAAGTTTATTTCCCATGAGTCAAAAGTTTGTTTTCAAGATGAGGGTAGATAACAAGCTACAAATCTAAATGCATAAAAAATAAATTCAAAACCCTTTTCTGTCAACCTCATTCTGTACTTTCTCAGCCAACTTTGCAATCTAAAATTCAGTGGTATTAATTAACTGAAGAATCAATTTTTTGTCTCAAACTCTTAAAAATATTTTTAGGTATTCCATTCTTTTATGCCTGCCTGGCACAACAAGTAAGATAAAATAGAGCTATTTTATAATACCCAGCACTGCCTTCCACCTAAACTAGGAAGGGGTAGAGAGGACTGAGGGGCTGAAACTTATATTTCTGGTTGTCTGGATGATGATAAGGGGGAGAAATGTACAAGGTGAGGATTAGGTGAGACGGCAGGAAAGAAATAAAGATGTCTGGGAAGGAAAGAAGAGGAAAAAGGAAAATGGGAGAGCAAGAGGGAAGCAGACAAAGAAGGGAGAAATGAACGAATATTCACCTAAAAACAATATGGCATTTTTGACAGCACTTTGGTATATTCTGAATAGCAGCAAATGCATAGATACAACAAGTATCTATGCTGAAAATAAGTAACAGTTTTGAATTCAACACCTGTTATGTCAAAAGCTTATGCTAACTGCTTAAATTAAAGAGTTTCCCTGGGTATCACAGTTTTATTCATGGTTAAGACCAAAAGAATCTTGTAGTAAACTATTCTTCTGGTACATATCACTCCTCAACAAAACTATTCCAGTAGATTATTCTCTGGAAAAAATTCAAAGGAACTCTTTAAAACTAACTTATAATTAATCATTTCTTAGATGGCATTAACCATATCAAATAAAGTATTCGTGTGTATTATCCAAACAATATTAAAAAATGAAAACACAGTATGGAAAAATTAATTCATATTAAAATGAGTGTGTGTGAAAATTCAAAAAACTGTGAAATTTAAAAAAAAAATTGTGAAATTTATCAAAGGTAAACTCACATGGTATCATTTACCAAAGCCTCCCCGATGCCTGGCAGAATATACAGGCAAGTGTTCAAGAAACACTTAAAAAAATAAAAAGGTTGAGTGTTCCATTGTATTAAAATAAAGCTTAAAATTTTGTGCAACAATAAATTTGAGAAAACATCAAATGCAATGTCCTTTATTAAAACAATGGCCTTTATGACAGTATAATTTTGAAAAATTAAACATATATGGCAATGACAACTTCTGAAACTTGATAGGCCATTTTAATTATACAAAAGATTCAACTCTGTTAAGGTTCCTTTCTACAGATGTAGGATACACTTATGTTTTTATCAATTACAATCTATGTATTATATTGTTCAAACTGACATGAGAAAAATAAAGCTAATGAAATACTGTGAAACAGACACCATGTAAAAGAGAAAAAAGCCATCTTCTGATAAGGATGACAGTCCACCATCTGTCTCCCTGCCACTCAGTGGCAATTACAAATACTCCATCAGTTTTCTGGTAGGTGGAGATGATGAATGGGGCAAAGCCTTCTTTTGTAGATTCTGATGTTCCTTTCTGATCTAATCTGAGGTTTAACAGATGATTCTAAGAAAAGCCCAGAGTTCAACAAGCTTATTAATTTATCATGCTGTGAGACAGAGAAAGGTCTGAGCTCAATAATGCAACAAGGAATGGTTCAGTCATATTGAACCAACCCCTCTAATAAAAGGTGTTTTCTCAGAATTCTCAGATTTCAAATACAGCAATTTGGATTACTATCAGTCTTCATCCTTAGAAATCATTTCAACAATAGAGTAACAGTAATACCATACATCAGAAATAACATCACCCTTTCAATCCAAGATCAAAGGGAAGATAATACTAAAGCCTGAAGTCCTCAGTTTTGAGTGGCTTCCATAGCCATGGGTGACAAGGGTTTGAGGGAGTCAGCAGCTTCACATCAGACTCAGCAGCACTAGAGGAAGCATTCCTGGAAATCTAAAACCCTATAAATGCTTAACATGCAAAAATATGAAACATCAGTAAAAAGTGAAAAGACAGAAGACGACATACCACCCTAACATGAAAGAAAAGAAAATTAGAGAAAGCTATATTAATATAAGAAAAAGTAGATTCCACAGCAAAGCATATGACTATGGATAAGGGTCATTTCATAATAATAAAGAGATCAGTTACTAAAGAGGACATAATAATTCTGAACATTTAAACAACTGTAAGTCCCACAAAGCAAAATCTGACAAAACTGCAAAGAAATAGACAAATCCACTATTACAATCATAGATTTCAATATCCCTCCCTCAAAAGTTGACAGAACAAGAACACAGAAAGTCTGCAATGGTATATTAGATGAGGAAACTTTTGAGGTGAGGAGATATGTTCACTATCCACTTTCATGTGGATATGCATATACCAAAATTTTATTAAATTATATACTTAAAATAAGTACAATAAATTCATGATAGTTACACCTCAAAGTTCATTGAAAATAGCACATTTCCCAAAACAGCTACTACTAACCCTGAAAATAAATGAAGTTATCCAATTTTCAAATGTTTACAGTAAGACACACACGGTAAGGGAAAATAGTAACAATATATAATATAATACAATACTATAAAATACTGTGCCTATGCAAAAAAAAAAAAACAAGTAAACTAAAACAGATATGCTGTAAGACTAATTTAAAAGAACAAAATCTAGCCATAAACAATTTATGAGACACAACTAAACCCAAAGGGAAGATACAAATAAAGGGATAAAAAGAGAGATTATGACTAAAAGAGAGGTATAATTACAAATGAAGTAGGGAATTAAAAGATACAAGAATACTATCAATAACTATATAAAACTGATATGAAAACAGTCAAAATATAAGTTCTAGAAAACACTAGCTTAGCAAAAGAGACTCAAAGAGAAATAAAACCTTTTAATTGTCTAGTAATTATTAATAAAACTAAAGTGTTGTTTAAAAATCTTCCCCCAGAGAAAAGACCAGGACCAGATAATTTGTATAAGCAAGTTCTTCCAAAATTTCAAATAAAACACAAACCTGGTATTGTACAAATATTCCAGAAAATAAGAAGAAAATATAGTTTCTAACTTACTATATAAGCACAATTCTGATACTAAAACCAGGCAAAGATGGTAAAAAAAGTAAAGTAATAAAACCAGGCATTCATTAGATGTGACAATAGTGAACAATTAGAAAATAAATAAATATAATTTGCTACACTAACAGATTATAAAAATACAGAAATAATAAATATATTTGGTGAATAAGAAATATAAACTTCACTAATTGGAAAAGACTATTTATTAAATATATAGAATAAATATCATTTTCAATAAAAAAATGAAGAATAGAAATAGAATCATACTCTTTAAAACCAGAAATGACACAAAATGGTCACTATCACTATAGTGTGAAATACTGTACTACAGATAAGACCTACTGTGATAAGAAAAATAAAGAAATTTGAGGTTAATTATTAAGCAATAGGAAAAAGCAATACCACTTTATTATTTGCAGATAACATGATTATTTACAAAGAAACCCCTCAAAATAATCTATAGACAAATTATTAGAAATGATAAAGTTTAGCAAGATAGCTGAATATAAGCTTGATATACAAAACCACTTGGATTTCTATAGACAAGCAGCAAATCAGAAAGCAAAAAGGCCTAAATAAATGGAATAATTTAGCATATTCACAAGTAAGAAGAATACTAAAAAGATGGGAATTTTCCTCCAACTGATCTGATTTAAAACAATTCCCAATAGGGTTTTTAGTAGAACTAGACAATCTGATTCTAAAACTTATAAAGAAGAGAAAAGGGACAAAAAGCCAAAAAAGGGGACTTGTACCCACCAAAGCTTATTACTTAAGAGTATATGGTAGTGGAGCAGACAAAGTAAAACAGAATAGAAACAGTTCATGCAAGTATAAAATTTTATTTATTTATTTTTTTTTTTTGAGACAGAGCCTCAAGCTGTCACCCTAGGTAGAGTGCCGTGACATCACAGCTCACAGCAATCTCCAATTCCTGGGCTCAAGCGAGTCTTCTGCCTCCGCCTCCCGAGTAGCTGGGACTATAGGCAACCGCCACAATGCCTGGCCATTTTTTGGTTGCAGCCGTCATTGTTATTTGGCAGCCCAGGCTGGATTCGAACCCGCCAGCTCAGGTGTACGTGGCTGGTGCCTTAGCCTGCTGAGCCACAGGCGCCGAGCCAAGTATAAAATTTTATACAGAAAAGAGGTGACATTGGAGATATGTAGTGAAAGAAGTGTCCAATAAATGGAGTAATAAAATATAAGTGGATTAAAGATTCAAATGTCAAAAATAAAACTTCAAAACATTTAATGGAAAATATGGATGAACAGGTCTTATAACTTAGCATAGGAAATTTATGAAGCAGAATCAAAAAACTATCATCAAAATAAGACAATACTGTTAATTTTCCTATGTTGAAATTAAGAATTTTTGCTAAACTATAAGAACATGAAAATACATTAGAAATTATATTTCCAATATACATAACAAAAGATTCTAACAAATTTTATTTAAAATGCTTAAAAACCACAAGGAAAAGGAAAAATAACCCTATAGAAAAGATGGTGGGGAGACACAGACATTTTACAGAAGAAACACTTGCCTAAAACACGGAAAAATGCTTTACATCATTATCGATCATGTAAATGACAGTGGAGCCTATAATAAAATACTTCTATAAGATTGGCAAATATTAAAATCTCAGATAATGGCAAGTATTGTGAAGAACACAAAGCTATGGGATTTCTTGTGCATCATTGGAAGAGTGTAGGTTGGTGCAACCAATTAGAAAAATAGCATGGGATTAGCTCCTAAAACCAAACATTTATATACTACTATTCACTACTCTACTCCCGGGTATACAGCCAAGGAAAACTCTTACACATGTTTAAGTAGCATCTATAGGAATGTTAACACCAGCACTGTTTACAACAGCAAAAAACTTTAAAACAACATAAATACCAATCAACAGGATGGCAGACAAATAATTCATGTTTAATCTCAAAACAGAATAATGCAACCAAAACCAGTGAACTAAAGCTATAAACAGTAATCTGAACCAGTCTAAGCCCTATAATATTGAGTTAGTCAAGCATAAGTTTCAAAAAGATTATTTTTATGGGCAGCACCTGTGGTTCATCGAGTGGGGCACCAGCCCCATATACCGAAGGTGGCGGGTTCAAACCCAGCCTCGGCCGAACTGCAAAACAGAAAATGCCTGCCGGGCATTGTGGCGGGCGCCTATAGTCCCCGCTCCTCGGGAGGCTGAGGCAAGGGAATCACCTAAGCCGAAGAGTGGGAGGTTGCTGTGAGCTGTGTGACGCCAGGGCACTCTACTGAGGGCGATAAAATGAGACTCTGTCTCTACAAAAAAAAAAAAAAGAAAAGAAAGAAAAGATTATTTTTATAAAGCAGAAATCAACAAAAACAATAGTATATGCTTTAGAAATAAGTCCATAAGCAAAAAAAATTAAAACTAAACTATGAAAGAGACAGGAAGGAAGGAAAGGATGAGGGAGAGGAGGATTGGGGGGAGAAGAGTACAAAAGGATATATGAACCAAAACTAGGTTTGTAATATTAATACCAGAAAAATAATAACCAAAAAGAGAAGCATTAAATAAGAAAGAGGATGTTCTTAAATAGCAAAATCCACCAGCAGGATATGCATGATTATAACATGTTGATAAATCTTTGGAAAATATAAAGCAAAACTCATTTTAAAATATAAGGATTGCTTCTCAGCCTTTTGGCTGATATCAAGTGAAATTTGTGTATCTGTTCTCATTTTAAAACTCAAAGGAGACATGAATAAATAATTGCAACCGCATATTGGCAGTCTTTTCGTTTTAAGAAAAGCATATAAATGAGCAAGAAACATTTAAAAAGTTAAAAAGATTTGCATAACAACTAACAAACATGATCTAACTTATGTTATATATACTGAAGGAGAGAAAAGGTTTACTCCTTAAAGTAGAACCTATAAAAGCCATAATCTCTAACCCTAATCCAATAAAAGTAAAAATTAACTGCAGGATCAAAGGTACGTGGGGAAGGTGCCTACGTGTGGGGAAGGGGTGGAGAAGAAATTCCCGGGACTCCACCCTTTCCTCATGGACTTTTTTTTTTGGAGACAGAGAACACTTTGTCACCCTTGATAGAGTGCTATGGGGCTCACAGCAACATTAAATTCTTGGGCTCAAGCAACTCTCCTGCCTCGGCCTCCCTAGAAGCTGGGGCTACAGGCATCTGCCACAACACGGGCCGGGTTTGAACCCACCAGCCCTGGAGCATGTGCCAGGGCCCTAACCACTGAGCTACAGGCGACCTGCCCCTATGGACATTGCTATCTGAGCTGTGGGAAGGACCACAGCTACCACTGGGTTTAGAACTGACATAGGGAGTTCATTGGAGATTGTGTAGTAGCACTGTGGCAGAGAAAAGGCACAGTGGGAACCCACTGCTTACCAAGTCTGGGTACTATGGCTCATATAATTTTGAGATCTCAAAGTGCTGTATCTATCTACTCAAGGATCAAATCACTTGCTATTGCCTTTTCGTCTCCTATGTTGGGCCAAGGAAGGAGCAGGAAGGCCAGGTGCTCTGGTGTGTCCCGTAAGTTTGAGAGGGGGTTATGTACCCACCACCACCACCACCACCACCAGGAGAGCTGAATAGGATGAATGTTCTCGATGACAAACACTGCTGCCCATGGACATGGGCTGGGTTGTGCTCCAGCTCCACAGGCTGACAAACTTTACTGCCTACAGATATGAATAGAGCTGTGCTCAAGCACACCTAGCAAACAATTACCACCCCCATGGAACTGAGTATAGGATGACAGTCACTATCATTGACAGGATTAAGCAGAGCAATCGCTCATTGTACAGTGCGTGGACTGCCTGTGACTAACTACCACCGGGGGAACGATGAGATGGGAGTCACAGATTGTAGTACTGTACAGTTCCTTTGCAAAATTGTAGAGGAAAAGCTGCAGTCACCAATCTCAGTTCCTAGGTGGAGGGCTGGAAAACAGGATAACAGCTGGATACAAGACAGAGCCACCTACCCCCACTATACTAAGTAGGCCTCTACAGTCACAGACTGTAGTACTGTACAGATACTTTGCAAAATTGTAGAGGAAAAGCTACAGTCACCAATCCCAGTTCCTAGGTGGATGGCTGGTCAACCACAACCGTAGAAGTTTCCAGTCCAATTTCACTGACCTGCTCATCTAGCTAAAAATTGAAAAACAATCATGGGGCGGAATCAGTGGAAAAACTCTGGCAACATGAATAAACAGAATTGTGCAACTCCCCCCAAAAATGACAAACTATCCAATCCAGATGATCCCATTGACAAACAGATAGCGGAGATGTCTGAAATCGAATTTAGAATTTGGGTTGCAAACAAGATCAACAAAGTGGAAACAAAGATGGAGGTAGAGATTGTAGGATTAATTCAGAAGATGTCTCAAGAATTCAACCAATTCAAAGACAAAATGACCAAAGATTTTGATACATTGAGACAAGAAGTTGCAACCCTCAAAGATCTGAGAAATACAGGGGAAGCCCTCAGTAGCAGAATAGAGCAAGCAAAAGAAAGGATTTCTGACACTGAAGACAGAGACTTTGAACGCTCCCAAATGCTCAAAGAGGTAGAGAAATGGAAGGCAAAAACGGATCATTCTCTCAGAGAGCTCTGTGATAACTCAAAGAAAACCAATATTCGTCTTATAGGAATACCCGAACACGACGAACTGGCTTCACATGACATAGAGTCTCTTCTTCTTGAGATTATGAAAGAGAATTTTCCAGACATACCTAGAGAGTCTGAAATTTAGATAACAGACAGTTTCAGAACCCCAGCATGACTCAACCCGAATAAGATAGCAGACAGTTTCAGAACCCCAGCATGATTCAACCCCAGGCACATCGTAGTTAACTTTACTAAAGTTAACATGAAGGAGAAGATTCTAAAAGCAGCCAGACACAAGAAATCCATTACATACAAGGGGAAGAGTATTAGAATTACTGCAGATCTCTCTGCTCAAACCTTTCAAGCTAGAAGGGAGTGTACTTCGACCGTTAACCTCCTAAAACAAAATAACTTCCAACCCAGGATCCTCTATCCAGCCAAACTGAGTATCATTTATGACAGAGAAATTAAATACTTTAACGACATCCATATGTTGAAGAAATTTTCTATAACTAAACCAGCTCTCCAAGATATCCTCAGACCTACCCTCCATAACGACCAGTGCAAACCTCCCCCATATAAGTAAACTCAAGCAGAAACTTTCGACCACATACTAAACTCTACAATGGTGAAAGGACCCAAAATACCCATTCCACATCTCAGTAGCTTATCTTTATTTTCAATTAATGTGAATGGCCTAAACTGTCCTCTAAAGAGGCACAGGTTAGCTGACTGGTTACAAAAACTTAAACCAGATATCTGCTGCATACAAGAATCTCATCTTACCTTAAAAGATAAATATAGACTCAAGGTGAAGGGATGGTCATCTATATTCTAGGCAAATGGAAAACAGAAAAAAAACAGGCTTTGCAATCTTATTCGCAGATACAATAGGCTTTAAACCAACCAAAGTGAGTAAAGATAAGGATGGACATCTTATATTTGTTAGAGGTAATACACAAAATGACGAGCTTTCAATTATTAATATTTATGCAGCCAACCAGAATGCACCTCAATTTATAAGAGAAACTCTAACAGACATGAGCAATTTGATCTCCTCCACCACCGTAGTAGTCAGAGATTTTAACAATCCTCTAACAGTGTTGGACAGATCCTCGAAAAAGAAGCTAAACAAAGAAATCATAGATTTAAACTTAACCATCCAACATTTGGACTTAACAGACATTTACAGAACATTTCATCCCAACAAAACAGAATACACATTCTTTTCATCAGACCATGGATTGTACTCTAAAATTGATCACATCTTAGGTCACAAGTCTAATCACAGCAAATTAAAAAAAAATACTTGCATCTTCTGAAACCATCATGGAATAAACGTTGAACTCAACAACAAGAATCTACATACTCAAACAAAAACATGGAAGCTTAACAACCTCATGCTGAAGGATACATGGGTCATTGACGAGATTAAGCAGGAAATTTCCAAATTTTTGGAAAAAAATGACAGTGAAGACACAAATTATCAGAACCTATTTGATACTGCAAAGGCAGTCCTAAGAGGGAAATTTATAGCACTGCAAGCATTCCTCAACAAAACGGAAAGACAGGAAGTTAACAACTTAATGGGACATCTTAAACAACTGGAAAAAGAAGAAACATTCCAATCCCAAACCCAGCATAAGAAAAGAGATAACCAAAATTAGAGCATAATTAAATGAAATTGAAAATAAAAGAATTATAGAACAGATCAATAAATCAAAAAGTTGGGTTTTTTGAAAAGGTCAATAAAATAGATAAACCCTTAGCTAAACTAACCAGGAAAAAAAAGAGTAAAATCTCTAATCTCATCAATCAGAAATGGTAAAGATGAAATAACAACAGACTCCTCAGAAATTCAAAACATCCTCAACGAAAATTACAAGAAACTTTACTCTCAGAAATATGATAATCTGAAGGAAATTGACCAATACTTGGAAGCACACCACCTCCCAAGACTTAGCCAGAATGAAGTGGAAAAGTTGAACAGGCCAATATCAAGCTCTGAAATAGCATCAACTATACAAAAACTCCCTAAAAAGAAAAGCCCGGACCAGATGGCTTCACGTCAGAATTCTACCAAAACTTTAAAGAAGAACTAGTTCCCATATTACTCAACCTTTTCCAAAATACAGAAAAAGAAGGAATACTACCCAACACATTCTATGAAGTAAACATCACCTTGATCCCCAAACCAGGAAAAGACCCAACAAGAAAAGAAAATTATAGACCAATATCACTAATGAATATTGATGTAAAAATATTTAATAAGATCCTAGCAAACTGAATTCAGCAATACATCAAACAAATTATACATCAAGACCAAATAGGCTTTATCACAGGATCTCAAGGCTGGTTCAATATACATAAATCTATAAATGTAATCCAGCACATAAACAAATTAAAAAATAAAGACCACATGATTCTCTCAATTGATGCAGAAAAAGCCTTTGACAATGTCCAGCATCCCTTCATGATCAGAACATTAAAGAAAATGGGAGTAGAGGGGGCATTTCTTAAACTGATAGAGGCCATCTACAGCAAACCCACAGCCAATATTGTATTGAATAGAGTTAAATTGAAACCATTCCCACTTAGATCAGGAACCAGGCAAGGATGCCCATTATCTCCATTGCTCTTCAACATTGTAATGGAAGTGTTAGCCATTGCAATTAGGGAAGAAAAGGCAATAAAGGGTATCCACATAGGAGCAGAAGAGATCAAACTTTCACTCTTCGCAGAC
>CAUYRH010128148.1:0-17671 GCA_963574655.1 Perodicticus potto | reverse complement strand
TTGGGGGTGGAGGGATGGTAACTGGTGGGACCACACCTATGGTGCATCTTAGAAGGGTACAGGTGAAACTTACTAAATGCAGAATGTAAAGGTCTTAACACAATAACTAAGAAAATTCCATGAAGGCTATGTTAACCAGTTTGATGAAAATATGTCAGATTGTATATGAAACCAGCACATTTTACCCCATGATTGCATTAATGTTCAGAGCTATGATTTAATTAAAAAAAAAAAAAAAGAAGTAGGGTGCCAGCCCCATATACTGGGGGTGGCGAGTTGGAGCCCAGCTCTGGCCAAAATTCCAAAAATAAAAAGTAAAAAAAATAAAAAATGTTGGTTTTTTTTTGAGACAATCTCACTATGTCACCCTTGGTAGAGTGCTATGGCGTCACAGCTCACAGCAACCTCAAACTCTTGGGTTTAAGTGATTCTTTTGCCTCAGCTTCCTGAGTAGCTGGGACTACAGGCACCTGTCACAACACCCTGCTATTTTTTTTAGAGATGGGGTCTCATTTGGCTCTGGTTCAGGCTGGTCTCAAACTCAGGAGTTCAGGCAATCTACCTGCCTCAACCTCCTAGAGTGCTAGGATTACAGGTGTGAGCCACTACGTCCCCCGCCCATTTTTTTGAGACAAGGGCTCACTCTGTTGCCTAAGGCTGCAGTCTGTAGATAGTCTTTCAAGCAGTGCTTCTAGAGGAGACTACCAAAAGAGAGAATATAGATAAAGAAGAAAGAGCCCAAATACTGTGCCCTGGGACACTTGAATTTGGAGTGTGGGAGATGAGGAGGAACTAGCAAAGGAGACTGAGAAGTGAGGAGTGGTTAACCAAGCCAGGAAGCCAAGCTAAGATACCATTAGAGAAAAGAGGGAATGATCAACTTTATCAGATGACACATTAGGAAAATTAAGACAATGACCAAGTGTTGACAATTGGCTTTAGCAAGATAGAGTTCAGAGTGACTTTGGAAGAGCATTTTGCGGGGGGCGCCCATAGTTCAGTGGTTAGGGTACTGGTCATGTGCACCGGGGCTGATGGGTTGGAACCCAGCCTGGACCTGCTAAACAAACGAAAAACCAAAATAGCCAGGCATTGCAGCAGGCGTCTGTAGACCCAGCTACTAGGGAGGCTGAGACAAGAAAATCACTTGAGCCCAAGAGTTTGAGGTTGCTATAAGCTATGATGCCACAGCACTCTATAGAGGGTGAGACTCTGTCTCAATTGAAAAAAAAAAAAGGTCACCTTCAAGGTACTCCCCTGGGGAAGCTATGCACTGATACCAGCCCCTCTTCAAAGCAATTATGAAACTCTTTTTCTGAATTGGCCATCAGACCTGAATATCACTACAGTCACCTTTGAAGTACTCCCCTGGGCCATCTGGTGAGCATAGTGATATTCAGCAATGAGGTATGTAGTACTTTTTCTAGGATGAGTTCATGAACTTAATCATCAGATCTTCATTTATGAGAACAGCTCTGATGGCGTGTCCTCACAAGAGAACAGGTAGCATGCATGGGTACATGTGCAGTGAAAGGAGACAGAGATGTGGTGTGGGAGCTGTGGACGTTCCTCTGATTTTTTCCATTTCTTAGCCTTTATGGAAGCTAGCTGAATATGAGGTAGGGTGAGGAAATAGTGGATGTTTACAGAGAGAGGGGATGGTATGAAATACTCACCTAGGAGAGCAGGAGAGAGAATGAATTGCACAAAGCTTTATACTTAAGTTCATCCATCAGATTCACCTAGAGGCCTTGTTAAAGGAAAGTGCTGGGCCCTCCCCCAGAGTTTCTGACTGAGTAGGTCTGAGTTTGATCCTGAAAATTTGCATTTCTAACAAATTCCCAGGTGATGATGCTGCTGGTGGTCCAGGGACCTTCACTGAGAACCATCAGACAAAAAAAATACAGTAGGTCTGCCTGTCCAGATAGAAAGGCCATCTGGGCTTAATGATGGTGAACTCACTGGAAGGCTATCCATTACACACAGCTGCACAGGAGCTGGTGTATAGCAGAGAGCTGGGTCCAACCTGGGTTGAAGGTTAGCTGGCAGGTAGGTGCTCCCAGTCATGAGCAAGACAGGAGAATTAAAGGGGAGGCAATAGAGTGATTCAATTGATTGACCTTGGAATTGAATCTGGATAGGGTAAGAGTGGAGAAGAGATAGCAGAGAGGTAGAAGGATCCAGGTTTTCAAGGATGATTGGAGTCTGTGTCCTTAGAGGGAGTGAACTCAAAAGATGGAAAGTGGTGAGTGGTAGATGGAGAGTGACTGGAAATCAATATTGTGGATGGAGTGAGATCATCACAAGGAGTGGCTGAAAAGGGGTGGAAGACAGGTGATGGAGGAGGAGGTCAGTCTTAGATGGTGCATCTGTCTGTTGGGATATTGAAAAAAACACGAATTCAAATAGGAGCAAGTGTTAGAGAGCATGGTGGTGATCCAGAAGTAAAACTCCTAAAGCAATCAGGGACATTTTGATGACATGAGGTTCAGAGCCTGAAAGTTTGACAGGCACAATGACAGAGAAAGGAGTGGCCATGACAAGGTGGAGTAAGATGGAGCCCACCCCACCTGCAGGTCCATCATGCAGGTGGCAGAAAAGAAATATCCACCACTTGAGGCAGCTTCCAGAGAAGAAAGAGCCAGGATCTGTTCCATCTATGCGTCTCAGTCCAGCTGAAAATTAGAAACACCTGGGGAATTTCAACACCAGAAATCAACCCCCATTGAAGGGGATAACAGTGCCTGGACTCCACCATCTGGAATTTCATTTAATTGGCCTTGTGAGTAGCCTGAGCTTCAGGATATTTTTAAGCCTTGAGGTGACTTGAATGTGTAGCCAGGGACTGAGAGTGAGAAGGTGAAGAGGACCCTGACAGGACTGGGCCAGGATCCAGAGGGGTGGATTTCAGGACATGGAGTCAGAATAGAAGAAAATGGAGGGCATGAGAATTCAAATCTGAGGCAGTAAAGGGAGGCTGAGGAGTCCTGAGCTGCTCATAGTAACAGACATGAAGAGGGCTCACAGGCCTCACAGTGGTGGTGAGGCTGTGGGAGATGAGCACAGGTAGGAATGGGGTTTCTCCAGAAGGAAAGAGGATAGTGGCCCCCTTTTCATGCTTGAAATGGTGGTGTGGAGGATGGGCTAGGGATGGTTCTAACTGCAACACCTATGTCAAAGAACAAACTCAACAAATTAAGTTTCAAAAGAAATTGGCTTTTATTAGCAATTTATGAATTGGGCAGCATTCTATCTACAAAACAGAAAGGTGCTCCAAGAAGCTGAATAGAGGGGGTGGGTTTTATAGTTAGAAAAAGGCCAAAGAAACCCAAAATGGAACAAAAAGTGGATTGGTCATTCCAAAGTTATTTTGCTTGGCCTGGCATGGTGGCTCATACTTGTAATTCTAGTATTCTGGGACACTGAGGTGGACAGTTTGCTTGAAGTCAGGAGTTCAAGACCAGCCTGAGCAAGAGTGAGACACTGTCTCTACTACAAATAGAAAAATTAGCCAGACATTGTGGTGGGTGTCTGTACTCTCAGCTACTCAGGAAGTTTAGACAGGAGCATCACTTGAATCAAGTAGTTTGAGGTTGCTGTGACCTAGGCTGACACCATGACACTGTAGCCTGGGGCAATAGAGTGAGACTCCCTCTCAAAGAAAAAAAAAACTTACTTTCCATATAGGACTAAAGCAGAAGAGACTTAGCAGCTCAGGTTGACTGGGCCTCTTTGGGTTGGATCCATTTTGCATGTGTGTAGGGAGGGGGAGTGGTTCCTTTGAATCATAACACCTGCTATAACACCTGCTACTCTGTGGCTCTGGCTTGGCACCAGCTTGGCTCTGGTTTAGCTCGTGGCTTCTTCGTTCCCTTCTCACTTCTGATTTCTCAGGCAATGGGCAGGCTTTAAGGAGGCAGGGGAATGTAGTGGTTATGCTCTGGTTGACCTTAATAAGTTAATCTTTCTGTGCCTCTGTTTCCCTATCTGTAAAATGAGGCTAAAAATAGTCCCCCCCCCAAGGGATTTAATGAGTATTACATGATTTATTGTATCTCCATGCTAGGAGAATGGCATTACTATCTTTGCCATTATTCTTCACAAAACATATTTCTAATCGTTTACTTTTTTCCATTCCCATTATTACAACACACATCCAAGTCACTATCACTACTTCCCAGGTTTTTTGTTTCCATTCCTCTGTCCTTTCTACCCTACTCTCATGCTACAGCCAGGTTGATACTGCAGATTATCCATTTTACTCCTTTGCTTTGTATCTTCCAATAACTTCTTATCTATGAAATAAAGTCCTAAATCAAAATACATGAATTACGGCAAAGGCCCTCACAATCTGGCCTTCCTCTTTACCTTACCCACCAAGGCTTGCTGACCTTTCTCTTCTCTGACATGGCAAGTATGGTCCTGCTTTGACCTCTGCACCAGCTGTTCCCTTTGCCTGAAGTGTTCTGCCCACTCACCTGCACACCATGTGCAGGGTTCTTCCTGTCTCTCAGGTCTTTCCATGGCCCTAAATGTCAGGTGGCCTCTAATCACTTTGTTCACAACTATTTTAAACTCTGCATGGTACCTACTAGTGTTTTGTATTTTCTTTCCTTTTTTTCTTTGACACAGAGTCTCAGTTGCTGGTAGAGTGCCATGGTGTCATAGCTCACAGCTCAAGGGATTGTTTGAGCTCACAAACTCTTGAGCTCAAACAATCCTCTTGCCTCGGCCTTCCAGCTACAGGCATATGCCACTACGCCCAGCTATCTTGTTTTTGTTTGTTCATGATTTGTTCTACTTTGGATTTCCCCGCAATCGGAGACTGAGGCAAAAATCTGGAAGCAGATAGTTTATTTGGAAGGTGTTGCCAAAAAGTAGAAAGAGCTAGACAAGAAAGATGCAAAGTCAATGAGAGGGTGTTACCAGTTTCACTACTGTACTCTGGAGCTTTCTCCCTCCAGGACGTACAGAATACCTCCCAGAGTTGTTCTTCTGAAGGATGGGAGGCCAGAGCATTTATCTGCTGAGCCCCATCCTCATTCGTTCAGGACTACCTCTGGGACATTAATCCCCTCACTGCCAGGTTGTGCTTGCCTGAGGGTCCCAGCTAGTTTAAGCTTGAAGAAGGCTCTTGTAGCCTGAAGGGAGTCAGAATTTCCCCCACAGCTGTGGCTGAACTCAGAGGTGGACTGAGAGGTGGTCCAAGAGGCACCAGTGGTATCCGCTGTCTGATCCATTTTCCCCACTAGAGTATGAATTCTTCATAAGTGAAGATGTGGTCATTTCTGTTCACTGATACATCCCAAGAGCCAGCATGGTGCCTGACACATAGTGGGTATCAATAAATACTAGTTGAATGAACTTAATCCTTCCACCAGTCCAGGGGTAGATACTGTTATTTTCTTTGTTTCTGTAGGAAGAAAGTAGAGTCTTACTTAGTGGGGTTACCCAGCACACGTAGGTGGCACAGCTGGAATATGAATCCAGGCCATCTGACTACATTTATTATTTATTTATTTATTTATTTGTTGAGACAGAGTCTCATCCTATGCTCTGTGTAGAGTGCTATGGTGTCATAGCTCACAGCAACCTCAAATCGTTGGGTTCAAGCAAGCCCCTTCCCTCAGCCTCCTGAGGGACTACAGGTGCTCACCAAGACACCTGCCTAGTTTTTCTACTTTTAATAGATACAGGGTCTCGCTTTTTGCTCTTGGTTCTGAATTCCTGAGCTCAGGCAATCAGCCCATCTTGGCCTCCCAAAGTGCCAGGATTACAGGTGTGAGCCACTATGCCTGGCCCATAGTTCCCTTTCCTTCAACTCTTCCCTACTCATCAGGAAGCTAAAGGTAAAGAGTATTGAAACTACATTATGGCAAGAATAAACTATATACCCATGTACAACCTACAAAATACAAACTGTAATTTCAGTGATTCTGCATGAGAGTTAAATGTTATTCTTGCATTTAAAAGTAGCATTGTACAATATAAAGATGAATAATAACATATGCTAATACTTTAAGTTTTGATCATTTTTTACTCAGAATATTAAATAGTATAATTTTTTTTAAAAAGACAAAAAATCCATGATAAGTTGAGAGAGATTGAAGAGGGAGAAAAATGAAAAAGCTTTATATTTTAGTACCTTTAAATAAAGGCTTTTTGAACAAAGGCCTAGAATTTAACATTGCACTGTATCCCCCTAAGACCTTATAGCCATCACTGCATTCACTCCATTTCTGCTAACTTCCATCCCAGAAGAAATGCATTTATGTTTCCTTCCAAAGATATTCCATGCTGTATTACTCTGAGCCTAAACTCATCCATCCCTCTTCAAGGGAATTCTTGGGGCAAAATTTTTCTTTCTTGCCAGTGATATATTTTTGGCAATAAATATGAGAAAATCTACAACTTAACGGAGTATTTGGCGTATGCCAGGCACTGGGCCACCTCTAAGCAGCCACTAGGAGCAGGCTTCTCTAATTTTTTTTTTTTTTTTTTTTTTTTGAGACAGAGTCTCACTATGTCACCCTCAGTAGAGTGCCATGTTGTCACAGGTCACAGCAATCTCAAACTCTTAGGCTCAAATGATTCTCTTACCTCAGCCTCCCAAGTAGCTGGGACTATAGGCTCCTGCCACAGCGCCCGGCTATTGTTTTTTTGTTGTTGTTGTCATTATTGTTTGGAAGGCCCAGTCCAGGTTCTAACTCACCAGCCTGGATGTATGTGGCTGGCACTGTAACCACTGTGCTACAGGCATGGAGCCAGATTTCCCTAATTACTGATCAATTACCCATCCCCTTTCCTCCAGTTGTCCCTCACCCAAATGTGTTTACCTTCACTTGGTTTAGGCTCCTTGAAGACAGGCCTGTATCTTTTTTGTATCTGTGTCCCCTGCCTAGGGAAGGTGGGCAATACAGGTTTACTGAATTAATAAATAAACAATGCACACATGGATGGTGGGGCGGAGCTGAGTTGACCAAGGCCAGCAGAAATCACCTGGCCTGGACTTCAGCCTGGTCAGGGGTTGTTGTCCTCATTTTTCAAATGAGTCCCATAAAGTTTTGTGATCCTTAGGCCACTTATGGGCCTTGATGTTTTTATCAGTAAAATGAAGGAACTGCTCTTTCCTTAAAGGACTGTTGTGACTATGAAAACAAGAAACATGTGTGGAATTATAAACTGCTCTCTCATATTATTTTGTCTCCTCCTAATACTATCAAAACATGCTAGAATCTTCCTATGACATTGCTCTCTAAAGCCTGAAGCAAGCTCTCTGTGAACTCAGTAGGACTTGAGTGAGTATCCTTCCTTCCATGGGCTTCAATTTTTCCTTCTGTGAAAAAAGGCATCTAGGATTAGATGCTGGGGGGCTATAGAGAGTGGGAGGGGGTGGAAACAGACCCATGGGGATAAGAGTGTCAGGAAGACCACAGCTCCCAGCCCTCCTGGCCTAACTGCTCCCACCCCCATCTCCTTTGACAAAGACTTGGAGATAGACAAATGTTTCTCTTTCTGAGGAAAAAACGACATGAGTTTGATGGCCAATGGCCACACCAGCCCCAGTGCCAAAAGCCAGTACTGAGTGGTAAGAACCATGGCAAGCCAGAGAGTTCATGTTGCACCTAAAATGGGGAGCCCCTTCTGCACCCTCTCAGGTAATTCCAGCTCAGGAATTTGCACTCACTTTTGCCAGATTATTTGACTTTTCAAAAGAAAGAAATCAAGCTATTTCCTGATTTTTAAATACTACTTTACTTTAAAAAAAAATACTGTGTGGGCCACACATAGCATCAGCCCTTGTGTGGGAACCGGGAAGAGGTGTGCCACAGGAGACTTCCAGGCCTTGGAGATTCTGTAGGGAACAATGGAGCAAGAGCTAAGAGTTCCCTAGACTGCAGGAGGAGGAAATCAAAGGCACCATTAACTTCAAAGCCCCTGAGTCTGCCAGCCCCCTTCTCTGACAGACAATGAACAGGAAGGAGACGGGGAGACTGGATGGTGAGGGGTGACCAGACAAGTCTGTAGGGGACCCTCATGCCCAGGAGGTCCTAACTGCCAGTAGCAGGGCACTGCTTTCCTTGGGCCACCTGGATGCCACAAAGTGCCTTCAAAGCTTCCATTGGGCAGAGACCCGAGGATTAGTAGCAGCCCCTCAGCTGAGGGCACTGAGGCAGGAGTGGAGAAGGGTGCTGGGAAATTTAAAAAAAAATTTTTTTTTGAGACAGAATCTCATTTTGTCACCCTCAGTAGAATGCTGTGGTATTATAGCTCACAGCAACCTCAAACTCTTGGGCTCAAGTGATTCTCTTGCTTCAGCCTCCGGAGTAGCTGGGACTATATGCGCCCACCACCATGCCTGGCTATTTTCAAAACTGGAGTCTCACCCTTGTTCAGGCTAGTCTGGAACTCCTGAACTCAGGCAATCCACCTGCCTCAGCCTCCTGGAGTGCTGGGATTACAGGAGTGAGCCACTGCACCTGGCCTATTTTAAAACTTTTTGATTCTACAAATTCACTCTCCTTGTAACACTATTAAAGGCATGATTAAAATATGATTAAGATTTTGAACAACCCCACCCCTAGTGCAGCAGCTGACCACTGTGATATCAATATAATGGTATCTCTTGGGGGGAGGGGCATATAAGCAGAGCAGGTTGGAGGCTGCTGTCATAATCCATCCAAGAGATGGGCGTGGCTTGGGTCAGGGGGAAACAGTTGGGGAGGAAGGAAGTCAGATCCTTGAGCATAGTTTAAAACAGGGGTCCTCAAACTTTTTAAACAGGGGGCCAGTTCAGTGTCCCTCAGACTGTTGGCGGGCCGAACTATAGTTTAAAAAAAAAAACTATGAACAAATTCCTATGCACACTCTACATACCTTATTTTGAAGTAAAAAAAAAAAAATGGGAACAAATACGGTATTTAAAATGAAGAACAAATGAAGTTAAATCAACAAACTTACCAGTATTTCAATGGGAACTATGGGCCTGCTTTTGGCTAATGAGATGGTCAATGTCCAGTTCCATATTTGTCACTGCTAGTAGTAAAAAAAATAGCTGGGCATTGTGGCAGGCAGCTGTAGTCCCAGCTACTCGGGAGGCTGAGGCGAGAGAATCACCTAAGCCCAGGATTTGGAGGTTGCTGTGAGCTATGTGATGCTGTGGCACTCTACCGAGGGCGATGGAGTGAGACTCTGTCTCTTAAAAAAAAAAAAGAAAGGCAGAGGGAAAGGAATTTGCTCCTTAGGTAGAAGTGGGAAAGCTATCTGTGTCATTTATCTCTCTCTGTAAGAGATGACAAAAGAAAGGACAGGTACTGGTTGGGGTGGGGAGAACAACAGTGGAGAATGTAAGCAGGGTTGAGCTGAGAGACCAAAGAACATGAAAACAAGGACAGGAAAAATAAACTTTGATGGGCACACTGTGGATTGGGTGAGAACAAGGAAGGGACGTGAGGATGGCGCACATCTGTGGGAACAAAGGCTGAAAGGGGCCTTTGAGTGTGAGGAGCTGGAAACCAGGAAGGAAGAGTAGTCAGCAAGCCATGGATAACTTCATCAAAGCACCTTTCCCAGAACAATTCTGAACTTTGTATAATATCATATGCTTTTGGAAGGAAGAAATGCTTTCTTGTGTTTTGTTGAGGGTGCTGAATTGGGTAGCTAACAACCCAGCAGTTTGACTTTGTGCTGAGATGTGTAAGGCAGGCTGTACGTGCATGTTTAAAGTTCATATCCACTGCAGTGACAAACCACTGAACAATGGAGATGGGAAGATGTGTTCCAGTTGCAGCTCAGCCAAAAGTTCTTTTGAAGCAGCTCTGACAAAATAACGCCATAAGTGAATAAATCCAGAGAGGTCCTGCATGTCTTTGAAAACTTCTCACGTGATGACAATCTTCAACAACAGGGCTGTGCACAGGCTTGTGAGAAGCAGTCACACACAAGTACAACGATTTAACTTGGAGCTAGATATTCTCAGTTCCTAATTTTGAATCAAGTGAATTGTACTGCTCAGGTACAAATTCTTGTGGTCACTTGGAACAATAGTATGCTCTTCTAATACATCTTAATGTCACTTATGTATTTTCTTGGTATGGTTGTGTGGCCCTTGAAGTAAAATAACCACATAGTGGTATGCTTTAAAGTTAGCCTAATAGAAAAAAAAGTCCGAATTTTAGAAGATAAATTTGCGGGATTTAAGTTTATGAACTTAAATTATAGACGAACATTAGGATTTGGCATGTAATGACTCATTACTGAGACTGCTCAGTGATTTTAAGACTGGCTTTTGCGTTAGTGTGGAGGAACACTGCACTAGTGGTCTGGAACCCCTTGCTGTTGTCTTGACTCTATACTACTAAGCTTTGAGTTTGGTCTGCTATACCTGAGTCTGGGTCACCTCATCTGGGACAGGAACAGCGTAGACTAGATTATAGCTGAGATGACTTTCAGCTGTGAAATTTGGTGTGCTTATTAAATTCTAAGCCGTTTTTCTTTTTAAAAAAACACTGGGTCAGTATTCTGTCTTCTGTTCTTTCCCCAGGAAGCTTAATCCTGTGCCTGGTCTGTTTTGGGTGTGCACTAGAAATTTGCCATTTTACAAAACAAAGACATAATTGAGAGGATGCTACGATGGTATTCAGTTTAAATGACAATGACCAGATGTCAAGATAGGAACGATTTATATTTGTAAAAATAGTGTCAGCTTTCTGTGGGTATAGTCTATCACTTTCTGTCACATTTCCTTAAGTTTTCTATTTTTAATTTTTTAAATATTAAAGATAACCACCACCTGAAATGGTGTATTTTATTCAAAATGTTTTTTTAAAGAGTATTATCAATGTCATTCTGTGATCTAGTGAATTAATCTAGAAGTCATGGTCTGCCAAGGGTAAGCAGAACTCAGTAGTTACGAGGACAGAAGCAGAAATGTAAAGAAAGGATGCCTATTGAAAATGTCTTCTCTTTCATTATCCTTCAGAGGCCTGTGTGTTATCATTGAGAACCTTACTGGGGCCCAAACAAGTCTTGTATTTTAGGTTATCCCTGTAAAGTTTTCTGGTTTTAGAGTGTAGAAGTTGTCACATTTAAAGTTTTGTTCCACATTGAGAGTTCCAGTGTGATAAAGGACTTTTTATACAATGCCAAGAATCTAAATTACGAAGGAAGGACAATTAGAGATTAGGGACCTAAAAGTGACTTTCAAGAATCTTTCAATTTCATTTAGTAAACATGAAGCCTCTGTCGGCAGATTTTGAAAATTGTGTCTTCCAGCTGTGTGGAGGTGGCAGTGGGAGAAACATATATGTCAGTAGGACAGTGGGGAGTTTCTGGGAGACACAGAGGAAATATTTTTTTTCCCCAGAGTGAAACTTGACTTGTGCTGTGCCTGTGTGCTCTCTCCAGAATCTGCGAGAAGTCTCTATGATGGTTGCTTCAGCCCTCAGGAGAGTCTTCTGTGCCCGTGTCTACCTGGTGAGCAAGACCAGTCACGTGTCTCGAGGCTGTCAGCATCAGACCTGGGGCTGGAGGCCTGTTGCTTCTGATCTTGCTGCCCCCGGAGCTCCTGGAGGTGTGGTGGAGCTGCTGGGCAAGTCCTACCCTCAGGATGACCACAGCAATCTGAGCCGGAAGGTCCTCTCCAAGGTAGGCAGGAATCTGCACAACCAGCAGCACCACCCTCTGTGGCTGATCAAGGAGAGGGTGAAGGAGCATTTTTACAAGCAGTACGTGGGCCGCTTCGGGACTCCACTTTTCTCGGTTTACGACAACCTTTCCCCAGTGGTCACCACCTGGCAGAACTTTGACAGCCTCCTCATCCCAGCTGACCACCCCAGCAGGAAGAAGGGGGACAACTATTACCTAAATCGGACGCACATGCTGAGAGCGCACACGTCAGCTCACCAGTGGGACTTGCTGCACGCAGGCCTGGACGCCTTCCTGGTGGTGGGCGATGTCTACAGGCGCGACCAGATTGACGCCCAGCACTACCCTGTTTTCCACCAGTTGGAAGCTGTCCGGCTCTTCTCCAAGCACGAGGTGAGGCTTCAGACGTTTCTCACAGCTGAAGGACATCATGGAAATTTGGGGTTCAGGTCACTAAAGTTTATCTCTGTGAAGCAGAGATTCTTCAAGTCATCCTTGCTTGAACATATTTTGCTTTGGTGAATCCATCTTTAATGATGTCCTTTGTACAAGCCTGCTTCAGTATTTTTTGATTGATTTGTTGTGCTAGTAACTGCAGAAATCAGCAGGCCCTTGTTTTCAATTGTCTGTCCTTAACCTTTCTCTCAGTACTGACTTTTCTTTGGGTCACTTCTCATGAATGTGGCTCAAATTCACCCTTAATTCAGGACAGCTGAAGAGGCAACGCTGAAACCTGTGGTCAGCTTATTCCACTTCTCACTTAGCAGAAGTTAATTATGTTTTCATGCGGTTAGAGATTAATGAATTTCTTATATACCTTGGGAGACTGCCGATTTATTGGCTTTGACTGTAAACTGTGTTCTTGTCCCTAGGCTCTTCCTTACTTTCTCCTGCTTTGCATGCTTATGTGGGATGTCTCAATTGTTACTGTTCTTGAAGTCTAAGTTTGGATATATAGAGCCTTTTTATTTAGGGAATCTGATATTCTGGCCATTCTCAAATGCACGTGAATCTTTGCATCTTTTAGATAATTAGATCCAATATATTATGTGCATCTTTTTTTGGTAAATTATGAAAATCCCTAGAGCTTGATTCCTTTTCCTAAAAAGTTACATTACTACTCTTCCATCATGCATACACAGTATTTTTAATCCCATTTCTGTTTTTACATCAGAAACAAACGGCATTAAACCAGGCACCGGAAGCATTTCACTTTACTCCTTTAGCAAGTCTTCTAAACGTGTTCACTGGAACAGGAGGAATTACTATTATCACAAAACTTCCTCCTGCAAACACAAGCTAAATAGCTTGTTAATATAAAAACAAGTAGTATCGGATCCTTAGAGTAATAAGGAACCCTTTTTTATTGTATTAAATAAGTCCTGTAATAGGAGACAACTGAACAAGATTGTCTTCCCATTCTCTTCATTCTGTTTGCTTTAGGATGTGCTATTATTCTGTGACTCCATGATGACACAATAATAGAGTAGCCTTACACAAAAATGCCTTCCATGCTACATCTCAAGGGAGCTTAGGTGAATATTCTTACTCATGGAATGACTGTTTTCTAAGTTAGAAATAATAACTACTAGTAAGGATATAGATTTATTAGGGAAATAATGCAAGATAAACAAAGATGGGTCAAAGTCTGGGTAATATTATTGATACATGACAAGGGTTTGACTGTCTCTTAAAATTAATGTGCAAGAGGAGACATAATACCAGTAAAGTGATATCCAGGTCATGGCAGCGGATAAATGCTCAGCCCATTTGAACTCATTAAAGAGTAAGAAAGGAACATGCACGCTGATCTGTAAGCCTGCATGCCGTGAAAGAGGCTATGAAGGCTGTTAGATGAATCTAGCATTTTAAATGAAGGAAAGTCAAGGCTGCCACAGAAGTTGGGTGATGGGAAGTGGGTAGGGAATCATCCCTTACCTGTTTCATTTTGTTTTGAGTCTAGTCCAATTTAGTGGTTAACACAAATGGCTAATCTAGTCTCACGATGTTATTGTATTTTCTGCCTTACAATTTAAAAGTCTATGCACACATGTAGCTGTGTATCTAATCTTACATGATAAGGTGTGTTCATGTTCATTATTTCATTTATTTCCCTTAATAAAAACCTTATGAGGTAGATTATTTCCACTTCAGCCATGAAGAATCTAAGGCTTACTGACTCATCCAAGGTTGTCTAATCAGTTAGTAGCAGAGATAAAACTGTACTAGGTTTTCTGAATTCATTGTTTAGTTTACTGTATTCAGCTTATTTTCATGGAACTGCTTGGTAAATAGGAACTACTTATGACCCAAGGGGAGCTTATATGGAAGCTATAAATTAGCTTCACAATAGGGCTGAGTACATTGGATACTTTTTCTTCCATTCTTGAGATACTTTGCACAAGAATATGGGGAAAGGGGCAGGGGAGGGTAGGGGAGGGGCAAGGTTGGGGCGGAGGGAAGGTAATTGGTGTGGCCACACCTACAGTGCATCTTAGAAGGGTACAGGCAAACCTAACCTTAGAATACAAATGTCTTCATGCAATAACTAAGAAAATGCCATGAAGGCTATGTTAAGCAGTTTGATGAAAATAATTCAGATTGTATTTGAAACCAGCACATTGTACCCCTTGATTGCACTAATGTACATAGCTATGATTAAAAAAAAAAAAAAAAAAGAATAGTGTGGGATAGGGGAAATGGTAGTGTTTTCTGAATTTCTGGTCTCAACTAAAGTGTTGGTACTGGCTGAGGGTGGTGGCCTGTAGTCCTGGCACTCTGGGAGGCTAAGGTGGGTGGATTGCTTGAGCTCAGGAATTTGAGACCAGCCTGAGCAATTGGGAGACCCTATTTCTACTAAAAATAGAAAAAACTGACTGTGTGTCTTGGTGGGTGCCACAGTTCGAGCAACTCAGGAGGCTGAGGTAAGAGAATAACCTGACCCCAAGAGATTGAGGTTGCTGTGAGCTATGATGATGCCATGGCACTCTACCCAGGGTGATAGAGTGAGCCTCTGTCTCTAAATAAGTAAATAAATGAATGGATAAAATGTTGGCATAAAGGTTGACCTAATTGTAACTCTCAAGAAAATGTTTTTTTCTCCTTTCAGTTTATTCCTCTGTGAATTGGAGTTTTTAGATAGTTGAAATAATGCTATGGATATAATTTAAAAAATATTATTATCTTTTAAAGTTTTCCTGTTATTTAATCTTTTAAATTATTATTTTATCACTGTTGGGGTATATCAGCAAGTAGAAAAGTGAATGCCGAGGTACAAGATAAGAAAAATAATGATAAGCATAGAAATGGACAAACAGCAACAATATGTTCGGGAGTGTCCAACCTGTGGCCTATAGGCCACGTGCAGATTATTTGAGGACTATTTTGCTTACCTGTGGTGTTGGAGATCATGAAAAATATGCACAGACCTTTTCTTTTGTTCATCAGCTTTCATTAGTGTTTGTGTATTTAATGTGTAGCCCAAGATAGTTCTTCTAATATGTAGCAGAAAAGAAAAAAGATGAGATACCCTTAGACCCTTTAAAATGAAACTCTCACCAACAGTACCAAATTGGAAGGGGCAATAAATAGGTGATTAAGATGTGCTAAGGTTCTTATCATATGTGAAGAAAGGCTGGAAATACTGAGTAACTTCATTGCAATACAATTTATATGTTCCACACTGATGGAGTACAAAAGTAAGAATGTATAAAATGATCTCAATTTAACAGAAGTCAATAAAAAAGAAAAGAAAGTGTGGTAAATAGAAACATCACCTTAAAGGTATAGATCTAAGTCCAAATAAATCAATATTCATAAATTTAAATGGGTTAAATTTACTAACTATAATACATTATTAGTTTGGACATTTTTCACTTAGAGAAACCTGAAAGAAAACCACACCAGAGTTGAAAATAAAGGACAGGAAAATGATATATCAAGCACAAAGGAAAGTTGGTACAGCAATATTAATATTGGGTACGGTAGAATTTGTAGAAAAATGATAAATGGGAATATAGAGCAATTATACATCAGCCAAGAAGTCTTACGAATTAAGAGTTTTTATGTATTTAGCATCATAGCTTTAATACATAAAGCAAAACTGAAGAATTAAACATTAAGTTGGACAAATTCATAAGCATGATAGAAGATATTAAGTGACTTCAATCAGAAGCCAGTGGATTAAGCAGACAAAATAAGGAAAGATATAGATAATCTGGAAAACATGATTAAGAAGATTAATTCATATTTATTATTAAAATTTGATAGCCATGTCAACATACATGCATGTATATGTATTTGTGTGGGTAGGCAGGCTTACATATACAGACATAACACAAAATTCTATACCTAAAGGTTAGAAGTATAAGTCACATGGAATGTTTAACTTAACTTATCCATTACTTGCTGGCAGTTGAAGTTTAAACAAATATCAAAGAATCAATAACATAAATAGGCCTGTGCCTGCCTGACTACGATGTTATTTATGTGTAAAGCAATAAGAACAGATAATAAAGACCAGGTGCAGTGGCTCACATCTATACTCCTAGCACTCTGGGAGGCAGAGGCAGGTGGATTGCTTGAGCTCAGGAATTCGAGAGCAGCCTGAGGAAGAGCGAGACCTCATCTCTAAAAATAGCCGCGTGGTGTGGTAGGTGCCCAGCTACTTGGGAGGCTGAGTCAAGAGAATCACTTGAGCTTAAGACTTTGAAGTTGCCGTGAGTTATGATGGTACGGCACTCTATTGAGGGTGATAAAGTGAGACTCTGTCTTTAAAAAAAAAAAAAAAAAGAAAGGATAGCAAAAACTTTCCATATTCTCAGAAGCTTAAAAATTTACAGCCTTAGATTCATTGATTAAAGGGAAATATTAACACTAAATTACAAATTACTTATCCCTGACTGCCAATGAAAGTACTTACTTCAAATCTGACCAGATGTGGATTGCTTTATTATGGAGAAACTTGGTAGACCCCATTGAAACCATATGATTGGAGTTAACATTAAAAAAGTAAAACTGATGGCATAAAACTAAATGGGTACTTGTGGTACATGTAACGTTAAATACATTTACTTTAAAAATTTAATATGAAAATCAGTGACTTTAAGTGTTCAATTTAAGGTGCTAAAAACAACTTAGTTCTAAAGTAGAAGAGAGGTGGTTATGAAGCTTTTTAATATCCCCAAATCTTACCAAATGGATAGTTCAGGTAGAATAGCAAACCCAGAAAACCACAGACAGCATCTCTAACAACTTGGTGACAAGGTCTTTCTAAAATCCTCACAAATAGGTGGGAAGTCACCACTGTGTCGGAAACTAAGGTAGTATAAGGATGCAACATGCCTGAGAAAAGGAGAACTTCCTTAGGATTCTCTCAAAGAAAAAACTTCCCACAACTAAATTTACTGGAGAGACTTGGATAGGAAGGACTAGGAACACAGTTCATCAGTAACTACCATCATCACAAAAAGAGGGACAACCAGACTTACACATCTCTTGATGGAAGGAGGCAATACCAACTACAAAGTCCTTCCAAAAAACTTGTACATGAGTTTGACTAATTCTCTAGATCCAACTACCATATTTACAGAAAGTGCAGAGGCCAGAGCAGTATATAAAACTATACAGAGCTATAACAAGCCAAATCCAGGCTGTGGGAAATTCTACAACAGGGCTGCTCAAAATGGGATCTGCAGAATGAAATAGAGAAATCAAAAGTAAGTCCTTAGAAATGTTTCAGCAATACTAAGTATGTATAAATGTTTATGCCATCATATTCAAGCGCATGATTAGTGGGCTTCTTTTGCTAAACAGTACATACATAGGTTTAGGTATTTTTATTTTTTTGTAGAGACAGAGTCTCTTTTTTTTTTTTGAGACAGAGCCTCAAGCTGGCACCTGGGATAGAGTGCTGTGGCATCACAGCTCACAGCAACCTCCAATTCCTGGGCTCAAGCGAGTCTCCTGCCTCTGCCTCCCAAGTAGCTGGGACTACAGGCACCTGCCACAACGCCTGGCCATTTTT